>JAVXUL010007298.1:0-12575 GCA_035590515.1 Trichilia minutiflora | reverse complement strand
TTCTTTTAACATATATAAAAAGAAACATATAATTACTCTTAAGCAATATTTAAAGATGGAAAGAGGGTAAGAAAACACCCACTCATATGTGGGGAGGGTATGCACTCCCTATACTTTCTCATTTCGCGCCTTAGGTCTGTTATTTAGCATTCAATGTGTGAAACTTGTCCTTTAGTATTATGAGCCTAGTAATAAAACCCTCATGAGTTTTTATACATATAGTAGTGTGTAGATCATATACGAGAGGGTATGATAACTTGAATTTATTTTTGAAAGAAGGTGTGTGGTATAGAATATGAATTTATGAGAAAGAATTGAATTTTTAACCCCAAAATTATCTCCAATCAAAAATTTTTTTAATTATTTTTGTAGATCTCAAAGAGAGTTTTTCGATGATATATTATGGGTTTCGTGAAGACATTCCAGTCAAAAGTTATAATAATTTGAAGTTACTATCCCAAAATAGAGAAAACAAGGGAAGTATTGATACTTAGGGTGTTGAAGTATCGATATTTGGCTCTGAAAACAGTGGAAGTATCAATACATGGGACGTTGATGTATCGATACATGGCCCAGGAGATAGAATGTGTTTGAGAGAAGTATTGATATACTGTAAACAGTGATGAACAGTGAGACTCAATATATTATTACTTTAAGGAGACGCGTATCGATACCCTATGCTCATGATGAACAGTAAAGACTGAAGTATCGATACTTTATAAATAGTAAAAATGATGTATCGATATTCGAGATAATTTTGATCCTAGAACCCATGTTCGATAGGAAGTATCGATACTTGGGGCTACAGTAAAGCAAGTATCGATACATGAATTATACATGTGTTGATACATAGATGGGCTAGAACGTAAATAACCCGTTTCTATGATAAAGTATCGATACATGCCTTGCATGTATATATGATGATGTATCGCACGTTTGGGCATGTATTAGAGGGGCATTTTGATAATTTCAAGGCTCTTATTTATACAGACCAAGGGATCGTCTTCTCTATTTTTCACTCTCTTTCTTCTCACACAACAGAAACCATTTTTCTCTCTGTGATTAACTGATCTCAACCATCCCTCAACCAAACTTTACTATTTCAGTTCCTATGAACTCAAAATCAACACCAGAATCCAGAAATCTCTTTTGATCGGAGTTCTATCCATCGAATCATGAGGATTTGTGAGAAAAAAGGTATGATAAATAGTAATCAAAGAGAGATTTAAGCTAAAGAGGGACTCAAGCTCACCTACAAGCTCGGGTAAGCCTATTCCTCAACTCATCTCTCTATTTTAAGTTATTATTTCATGTAAATCTAAGAATAGATAGCTCGAATATTGTTTATAAAATCTTAAGATTTGAGAGTTTTCTAGTTTATTATTTGCATCGATAAATTAGAGGACTTTGACTTGTATTGGTGTTAAAATTGATGAGAAAGACGAGTAAATAGAGCGACATTATGTATAAATAGAGTGGGATTGTGTATAGATAGTAAGTTAGAGAGAATTAAAGGGTAGAGAAAGAGAGAAAGAGAGAGTGCGAGAGTAGCATGATCATGCATTGTATCATGCACGTACATTGTGACTGAGTGTTAAATCTGTATTTGTATATGTATTCAGGCACGACAGTCGAGACTAGAGGATCTCCGTTGCTAGAAGGATATCCCGAGGATGGTTTTTCATCTCAGAACAGTGAGTGGATAATTCCTTTCCCTTCATCTCGTTTTTTATTATTTATGAATAATTATAATGCTAGAGATGATAGCATATGAATATGTATATATATAACTGAAATGAGAAAGCATTGGATGTATATTGTGTGATGGTCGAGTTGGCCTCTTGCTTGTGATATTGTTAGGATTGTTGTGAATCCTTGATTGTCATGAATGTGAGGTTGGAGGTCTATTGTGCTTGTGCTTGATGATATTGACATTGTGATTCCAAGGCCAGAGGTCAATTTTATATATGTTTGTGAATGTGACATAGTTGAGTGTAATAATCGGGGTGTTATACTTATTGATTTGGCCTTGTGAATCAATATTTCTTGCTTTATTATTTTGTCCTTGTAAGTCACCAGTTACTCAATTTGTCCTGATGGGCCATTGTTGTTGATTCATGATTTTGTGTGCCATAGTATTGATTATATATATATGGATATGATTGGCCATACAGTCCAAAGTAGGATGGGTGGAATCTACATGTCTAAACTAAAGCATGCTAGCCTTATACTAATATGACAGTATCCTAATCAGGGTTGTGGATTAGTCATACAGCTCAGAGGAAGTAGATGGGATCCGATAGACCGAGGGATATTATACATGGGCACACATCCCCAACTAGGATTACGGATTAACCATACAGCTTTGAGGGAGTGAATGGGATCCTATAGACCGAGGGGCTATACATATTTGATATTATATTCATTTTTTAGACATGTATATGATGTCATATTTCACTATGATTGATTTTATGATTACAAGAATTTTTCGTAATCAGTATTTGGGCCTCTGATTTTTATTTTTGTTTATTTATCTACTTACTAAGTATTTTTTCAAATACTCACCCCTCACTTTCCCATTTCAGGTTAGCGTAGTCGGGCGCGGTATTATATAGCTGAAGTACGATTCAGCAAAGCTTTTTAGGTACTTGACTCAGATTTTTATATTATGATCCACTGTACGAAAAAAAATATTTATAATAAAGTGATTTGATGTATTTAGCTTGGCTAGGAATATCTCGTATTGTATTTTAAGAAAATACAGATGTAATATATGTTTGTTTGAAAATCTTCCATTCTATTTTATTTTATCTTTGGAAATGAGTTTAAAAATAGGTATTAATGCCTTGCGAGTCCTAAGGGTGTATTCTAAGTGATATGATGTATTTCTGAGAATCGCGGTCATTACCACATGACCGACTAGGGTCAGGGCGTGACACAATGCCTAATACTCCAATAAGGACTTAGAAGATCAAAATCTTCACTCTTTTTACAAAACCTCAAGTTTTGTCAAAATGTCCTCAAAGCTTTGGGTACTGTTTTGATGACTTTTCTAGCCATGTGCAATCAGAATCAAATTCCTCTTGTCGACATAAGTCCAATGGCATAAACGGCACTCCAATCCGTCATGGATTTGCAAAGTTATGCTCAACATTCTCTTTCTTTATTTGCTTTCTCTCTCTACTGTATTTCTCTTTGAGGAAGGAGACGAAGACAAAGAAGAAGAGAAAAAAATATTCATCTTTTACTTTTAAACTTTATTTATAATGCCTCACATATTTATAAATTTTTCATTGAGAAATTAAAAAGAAGAAGTTTCAGATTTGGCCCAATGGTCATTTTCTAAGTTAGATTTTTAACTTTTTTGTGTTAGAACTAAGTCGATGGATCTTGTCTGTAGAAGTTATCAACACTTTGCATTTGAGTATCAATAATTTGTTTTTGAAACTGTGAAACTAGTGAAGTTTTGAAACTATATATCGATATATATGCCTTGCCCCTTTGAAAAATATTGATACATGTCAAGAAAATGTGATTTTTGTGCTCAAGTATTAATACTCTTAAACCCAGTATCGATACTCATGCTTTTTGTATAGTAGATATCAATTTCTGCATGAAAAATGCGTGTTTTTGTATTAAAGGATCGATACTCTCAAGTCGAGTATCAATACTCTAGTTTTGTTATAAATATCCTTGTGTTTCGATGTCAATTTCTCTCTTATTCGAAATCTAATTTCACTTATATTTCTTTCTATAGAATCGTCCATCTACCCTCTTTTAGTAGAAATAAATCTTATATCAAAATCCATTCTGATCAATAAAAATTTAGATTAGAAATATAGGTGTCCACCCAAAATTATTATAAAAATCTGATAATGATTTAGTGTATTACTAGCTTCGATTTTCTTTCATCTGACGTCGGATTTAATCCAAATTTGATTTATCTTGTTCATAATTGAATCCTCTTCAAGTAGGAATAAATGAATCATCAATTGGATTTCTCAATCAATAGATATATAGCTTGAAAGCTAGGGTGTACAATTAGAACCTTATAATCACTTTTCAAAACTTAATAAATTTCATTCAAAACTTATTAAATAACTTAATAATTATTAATATATTCTATTCAATCAATGATACACCCAAATATAAAATTTTCAAAATAACAATAATACTCATATAGGATAAAATAATCAAAATACCTTTAAAATAAAATACGGGGCATTATATAGATTCTTAAAATTTAACAAAAATAAGTGTAATATATATTAATCTTTCATTTCATAACAAATCGATAATATAGTATTTTATAATATATTAATAATTAAAATATAAATTAATCTTTGTCATAATAAAATTAGAGAGACTAAATATTATTTATTAATTTTAGAGAGCTATAACAGTTATTGTATTAATTAATTAGGAATTTAATGAATATATATGAACTATTAGGACTAATTAATTTAACAGACCAATTTGAAGAACTTACATTTTCTTATTCTATTATTATATGACAAATACTTAATATTTTCTTCTTTTTTTTGCTTTTTACAATGTCAGTTGCAAATATTAAGTTGTATTTTAATATTATCATAACAAGTGATGTGGCAATTAATTTGATACTTGGTGGTTGTGACATTACTTAATTTTTTTTTTTTTTTGGTTATTCTAGGATTAATGGGCTCATTACTCAAATGACTTTTTACTGTTCTCACACGAGGAGAATGAAGTGGGCTTTGGTTAATATGGGTCTATCTTCTCCCATTTTACTTGGTTCATTGAGCCTCCCCAGCAAATTCAAAAACTTCTTTACAAGAATGGTTTGGATTTCCCCAGTAATAGATTCACTAGGATTTTTTCAGTTGCTTGTTACAGCTTCTTGCTTTTGCTTCCTTGTGATGTTTTCAACTGTTGGTTCTTATTTTTACTATTTAGTATAATCTCCTCTTCTTGAGGTTTTTAAAACAAGTACTGACAGAGGCTGCAACAAGGACAAACGAAAAATTGTGATTTGAGTCTTATACTCTAAGCTAAAATTAAGGATTATTTAGAATATTTTTGTGTGAATATAAACGTCTTTGTGCACTATTTATATAGTGCGTGAGACTCATAATTAGCAGCTTAGAAATCTATATAAAACACTATTTATATAGATTTAAATTACTTCCGAGGAGAAGATTTGTTGCACAACAAACATAAGATTCCTCTATGTATAGAATAGGAAGGCATAAGATTCCTCTATGTATAGAATAGGAAGGCATTTGCCAATTTTGCGAACAAAAAACACCTAAAATCTTGGTATTTAATTACCTTAAAAATGCCTTTTTCCTTTTTTGTGTGGTGAAATTTCCCATCATGTATTCATTTTAACTTTTTGGTTGGTTTTCTTTCTTACTCAGAATTTTTACAATCAGTTTAATCTATATGAAAGAACATAAATCCTGACGAGCTCATGTAAAATATTATAAGGCCAACAACATGTAAGTCCCTAATATTTGGTTTATTGTATTGATAATCTTATAAGTTTTAAAAATATCCATTAAAACCCCAATTCATTGTTACAATGATTATTATGAATCCATATAATAATAGTTAATTAGAGAAAATAACTATTAATTTTCTTAAAATTCAATAAAAATAAATATATAAAGTTTGAGAGATTAAATATTATCTATTTATTCTATATGGTTATAAGAATTATTGCATTAATCAATTAGGACTTTAACGACCATTTATAAAACTATTAGAACTAATCATTTTGATAAACCAAATATTAGGGACTAATATATTTTTTCATTATTATATGATAATTGCTTTTGTATTATTTTTTAGACAATACTAACATATCAATCTCAAGTTGTTTTTTAATATTATCATATTAAATAATATGACAATTTATTTAATAATATCATATCACTTTATTATTTTTATTTTAAATTTCACACCCTCAAATTCTACCTAATTTAATACACATTCTCGAAGTTGAATACAAAAATATATCAAAAAGGATGATTTGCTGGTTAGCACGTAGCATCTCAAACGCTATTATCTCTCTTAAAAACAATTCTTGTTTTTAAGAGAGAGTGCATACTTTAGTCCTGTACATTCACACACAAATCCGAATGTTAAAAGGGATGACTTGCTGATTGGCATATAGGACCTCAAGCACTACAATCTCTAAGCAATTGCTGTGAGGAAAGCAACGTACTATGATCTGTCAACAATCTTCTCCTCAACATTACCATTAGGATTCAAACCTTTACCTTAGCTTTGATACCACACATCACCATTAGGATTCAAACCCTTGATGTTAGCTTTGATATCACTTGCAGGACCTCCAAGACTACCATCTCTCTTAAAAGTAATTACTAATAAAAAGGGTGTATATCCTAATCTTATAGTTCATTCATACACAAGTGTTCACGGCATTTAAATTTAAAAGAATATACTAAACGTGACCAACCTCTGATCTGCCAACATGACAGAGTCAGCTTGGGCTAGTGGGGCTTAACCGACCAACCCACGTACATAAATACATGCCCACACACATGCACATACAGGCATACTCAAACAAAAGTAAAAAACCACACACACACAAACCAAAAACACACGTGCAAGAGTGTTTGTCAGTGTGTGCACGATTAACTTAATAAATCAAATTTTAGGAGATCAAAAAATTGGTCCTAATTATTATCTTATCTAGACAAAAATGACATGTAAAATTAAATAATTACTACTTAAATTTTTATTGCCTTTATTTTTATTATTATTAATTTTCTTTATGGTAGATTTTATTTTTTATCATATTATTCATTCTTATTTTTATAAATTTTATTTTTTAGTATATATTTTTTAAAATTAAGCTTAGTGAATTAATAGAACTAAACTTATCTTTATTTTTATCCTACATTGAATTATTTTTTATAAATGTTTATTTCATATGACATAATTGAATTAATGTTAGAATTTACTATTAGACTTCGCCCAATGTCCAGCCTAATCTAATATTTTACAATCCTACGTATATATAACAATTTACGTATATATAACAATTCAATTGCAATTCAACTTCTCTTTCTTTATATATATAATATTATTACAATTGAAGAGGGACATGCAACACAAAAAATTGAGATAGTGACGGCAAACAGAGAATGCAGAAATCGACGCAGTCAAAACGTGAAGAAAGAAGAAAGAATGCGCAGGAAAAAAAACATAGAGAAGCAGAAGTAGGCGGTAATAGTTTTTCCATAACTTTTTGTGTGTAGTTTTTAGTTTTATGATGATTGGAGGATGATTTATCGTCTCGTTGAGTTAAAATTTTAGAAATACGTTCAAGATATCTTATTCTTTAATATAAACTGTTGGATTATTGTTTAGATAATTATAACTCAGATCTGAAAATTAATTTCAAATGTACTTATTTTTGGATGAGAAAGATTTGTTTTCTACTAATTTCTGAGTTGTTTTTGGGTTGATATTTACTTGTAATTATTGAGAGTATTTACTCTATTATTATTAGTGATTGTGGGATAGGTTTTGTACCTATTGGATTTAGATTTGTATTTAAAATTTTATAATGAAGATTTGGATGAACTTCGAGAACGGTCCCATGATTTTTATCCTTCATATTGAAAGAGTTTTTCACATTAAAAATTGGATTGTATTAATCATTATTTTGCTATCCATATTTACTTTTGGTGTGTTTGTTTGGTTATTCATAGGTTCAATCAAAGAGAAAATTTCGTAATTTTTTCTAACAAAGTGGTATCAGAACCTTGTTGATACTGTGTTTGATTGAATGATTGAATCAATTATAAACAGAATAATTAGTTTGGATGGAACAAATTATTATGTTTGAAAGGGTAAGATAGAATATTTGTTATATGTGAAGCATTGATATTTACCAATGTTTGGTTGTAAAGTCTTTGTTCATATTATGAAAGATGAGAGGTCTAAGTTAGATGTCAAGATACGAGAATGCATTTTTCTTGGTTATGGTTCTAATGAGTTAGGCTACAGATTGTATAATTCGATTGAAAAGAAGATTCTAAAAGACCGAGATATTGTTTTTGTGGAAGGTCAGACCATTGAAGATATTAAAAAGATAGAGAAGACAATTCCCCAGAGTTCATATTCATATGTAGATATTGATCCAACTCCTTCTATAGTAGAACATGATCAGATTGAGAATCATATGGAGATTCAGGATGAACAATAAAGTGTAAATAGCATGAATGATCATGTACATGATAATGTTTTACCATCGATTACTACTTTAAGGAGGTCTACCAGAGACCGTTGTTATTTTTTTAGGTATTCTATTGATCAGTATGTGCTTTTAACTGATAGTGACGACCCTGAGTACTTTGAAGAAGCAATAGAGGATGAAAATAAAAGTGAGTAGATTGATATGATGAATGTTGAGATGAAATCCTTGAATGACAATTGCACATTTGAGTTTGTGAAATTGCCTAAAGGTAAGAAAGCTTTGAAAATCGTTGGATTTACATATTGAAACAAGAAAAGAATTCTTCATGTCTATGATACAAGCCTAGACTAGTCGTCAAGGGGTTTAGTTAGAAAAAAGGGATTGATTTTGATGAAATCTTGTTTCCAATTATTAAGATGTCTTCTATCAGAGTTGTTATGGGTTTAGCAGCTGCACTTGATCTTAAGATTGACCAGATGGATGTGAAAACCACTTTCTTTTATAGTGAGTTAGAAGAAGAAATTTACATAGAGCAGCCAGAGGGGTATAAAGTGAAAGATTAAGAGGATTTTATTTATAAGTTGAATAAGAGTCTGTACTGATTAAAGTAGGCACCATGGCAATGGTATAAAAAATTTGAGTCTTTTATGGGGGAGAAAGTCCATAAGAAGATTACTTCTGATCATTGTGTGTTTGTGAAAAAGTTCTCTGACGGTGATTTTATCATCTTGTTGGTCTATATTGATGATATACTTATAGTTGGTCAGGATGCTTTTAAGATTAAGAAGTTGAAGAGTGATTTGAGTAAAATATTTACAATGAAAGATTTGGGATCGGCTAAACAAATTATTAAAATAAGAATCAATCGTGATAGAAAAGCTAGAATGATCTTGTTATCACAAGAAAAGTATATTAAGAAAGTACTTCAACAGTCTAACATGAAAAAAGTTAAAGTGGTGAGTACCCTTCTTGCTACACACTTTAAGCTTAGTAAGAAGTAATATCCATCTATTGAGAAGGCAGTGAAAGAGATGAAAAGTATTCTTTATGCATTTGTAGTTGGTGTTCAAGGAAAACATGGGAAGCAACCAAGGATCATAGAAAATATTTTATGTAATATTGATAGTTTTTAAGCATTTTGAAACAAAACAACCATAGATAAGCATCATATACCTAGCAATTCGAATAGTCAAACCGTCTCCAATCGGCCTCTAAGTGTATCCACAAATCAAATAGATGATGATGGCTCCAATAAACTCTTGGGAGACTAAAGTAAAGAGAGAAGCTTCAGTAAGTTAGCAAAAAAATTATCAAACTAAGAACGATGAACACAAGTGTCATCCTTTCTTTCTCTCTTTTCTCTTTTGTTTTTCAAAGCAAAACAACTTGATTTCTTCTTCTTTTTCGCGTCAATAACAAGCCAAGAAAACAATGAAATGTTGATTTTTTTTCCATTCCAAAAATGAATGGCTACGGGAAGAAGAAAGCTTAACCAAAATTTTAATCATTTTCAAATTTTTAACCAATGAAATCAAAGCACCAAACTTTATTATAATTGGTGGAAATCAAAATTTGTTTAAAAACAATGTATAAAATGATTTGATATTATCTTATAATATCAATTATTATTATTATTAAATAATAATAATAATAATAATAATAGCAACAAATTATAATAGTCACATTAACACACACACACACACATATATATACACATTTATTTGTATATTAATTCTTTAATCCATTATTAAAGAATTAATCCTAACCATTAAAACTAGATTGACAAAATTTAATCTAGTTTTTAATATTAGGCAATATAACATGGTGCCCTTTGTCAACAAAATATTCATTTGATTAAATAACCATTATTTAATCTTTAATAAATAAACCAATTTATTTATTACAATATATATATGTTAAAATTCTTTTTCAGTCTCCCATATAGTTGTAAATCATATTTATCATGTATTAAAAAAATTAAAACATTTCACAAGCTTACGGGTGCTAGCGCGTTATTGTCAAGAAATTTATCCTTTACATTAAAGAATAAAATTGACTTTCGCTCAACTAATAGGATCAATTTATTAAGAATTATCATTAACTAATTTAATGATATTTATTGTACCTATCATCATCTATTGGTTCTAGTGTGTAATCTTCTGGGTTAACCGTGAATTAAACATAAGCAAATACGAATCCTTTCATATCACTTTGATACAATACATTATAACCAAAGTTCTCAATGATCATGAATGACTCTAACAAGATATCATGACCCCTAGAACATAGAGAATATAATTTCGAATAAACTCATATAGTCATACTTGTATGTAATAAAGTCCCTCTACTGTAGACTCTTGATCAAGTGCACGTCATAGAACCGTCAAACCTCTAACTCGATCATAGAATCAGAACCTTAATCATAAATGAGATTCACCTATCCAAAAACTCTTTTTTGAAATTTGTATACTCTGATCAGAGATTTAACTCTCATATATGACAGTTTTGCTTAAGATCTCAAACTCAAACATTTAAGCCAGTAAATTTCATATTTATCATTACCTGTTCTCATATAATAAGAACACATTATCATCAAATTTTTTTCATTAGGCGTGGCTAGTCCAGTGCGATATACACAAGTGAACGATGTGTCTCAATGTATATTACAACCGTAATGTCTCAAGTCTGAGGACTAATAGTACATTAGTATGGTTGTATGATAAATCATTTATTGTATATATTCACTCATGTGATTTGTCACGTTTGATCATGTTCAATATCACATTTTCAAATATAATATCCATGTTTATGCTCTTGTGACATAAGACTCGTCGTCTAACTATTAGTATCAAATAGTAATCAGTGATAGTAACAAAATATGCTGATCATGTAATGTCATTATTCCTAATAACATTACCTTGATCAAGAATGAATTCGGATGTATTTAAATCATAGATTCCGTACTCATATATACAACTCTTTGTATATAGAATCTTGACACATAATATATCACAGGAACATATCTTGCATTAATAATATAATAAAATAAATAGCAATTGAACAAATTGTAAGATACTAAAAGAAATGCCATTTTATTTATCGTCAATGTTTTTATAACAAATTACAATTTTATATATATATATACAATAAGATAATAACCTTGAATCCTGTGATACAATTGGTTCTAGTGCATATCTTCAACATATATTATTTGAAATTTATACATATAGTTTGCTCCTAAGGTTTGTTTAGGTGGTTTGCAATGATTTAAAGGAGATATCCATATGGACTTATCTTTGTTTGATTGTTTAAAACTATATTTGAAATTTGCCTCATTCCTTAACTTTATTTTATATTTTCTCAATTTAGCAAACATATTTTGTTATTTCTCTCAAGTGACGAGTGATAAACCAAATTTTATAAGGATAATTGATTGAATTATGATTAAATTTTAGATTAATTTAACTTTTCTTAGATTTAATCAGAATATTTGTATTATAGGAACAAATTCACGAAAAAACGAACTCGTAGTAGGACTTTAAAAGTAAAAAGAATTCTTTTTTAATTTATTAGGATTCAATCCTTTAAACCATAGAAATTATATAAACATATCTTTTTCTTGCATTGAGAGTTTTTTCAGTAGTAAAAGGAGGCAACAAAAGAGGAAAAAACAACAATAGAGAGATTAAAGATCAAGCAATTCAACAACTCAGCTTTACCTTGTTAATTTTCTTAGGATTTAGATGTCTTCATTTGAATCAATTATATTAAATTCAATTATGGATTGCTAAATCCCTAATTATGATAAAAGAATGTAACTTAATTAAAGATTAACTTTTATATTTTTATTAAATAGTTAATTTATATATAAATTTTCTAATCTTAATGTTATGATTTATTCTCTTTGATCATATTGTTGTTTTGTGATTGACCATTATAGAAATAATTTTAGAGTTTATGTCAAGTGTTGATTGGAAAAGTATAAATTGAATACTAAAAAAACAAATATGAATAATTAAAAATAGACATATATCTTGATTATTTATTATATTAAATGAAAATTAATCGGAGAATTTAATGAACTTAATCAATAATAAAAAAAACTGACAATTAATTATTATTAGTTGGGGTACAATTATTATTCATTCTTAAGAGGTGAACGCGAATTCTTAGCATTCGTATTCTCCAATAAAATCTTTGTTTGTTATCATCATTAATTTTAGTTTTAATTTTTTTTATTATTTAATTTCTTAAAATGCAATTAATTAATTTTTTTTGGATTTGATTCCTTGATGAGTACATAAAAGTGTATGTGTATTAAGAGTTAAATTTATCATTTTACACTTAAAGTATGATTAACTCT
>JAVXUL010007288.1:0-12575 GCA_035590515.1 Trichilia minutiflora | reverse complement strand
ATGACAATACTCATATTGTCAGCCTATATATATTATCATATAATATCATTAGGCGACAACTAGTGTGCCTACTATATAATATAATTGCCCATTCCACATCACGTATATAGGGAACGATTTGATAATTTATTTAACAATTAAAAAAAATTATCTGAATAATTTACGTACATTCTTCATTCATTACATGAAATATAAAGGAAGTAGCTAATGTATGTAAATAAAGAACTACTTCTTTTATTAATAAATATAAGGTTTATATAAGATCATAAACCCTGAAATCAACAACAAGAATGGTTTCTAGGGCATACACATTAATAGAATCTTGGAGGTTTTCATAGATTTGGAGCTTATTTCTTTATCCTTAAACACTAAAGGTTAGTGTTTATACATTGTTTAAACTATTTTCTTAAAATTTTTAACAACATATCAAAAGCAAGACTCAACATTGAGCTAAGAACAAAGCAATATGCAAAACAAGCTAACAAGGGGTGTCACAAGCTAGTTTTTAAACTTAGAGATTGGGTTTGGCTGTATTTGAAAAAAAATAGATTTCCCACTTAAAGACATTCTAAATTACTTCCAAGTGGAGACAACCTTTTCCAAATCTTAGAACGCATCAATGACAATGCTTATAAGCTAGATTTATTGGGTGAGTATAATGTAAGTGTAGGATTTTGCAAGAAAACCAATAGGATCTTTTATTCCATTTATTATGCATATAACAAGCCAAACAATTTAGCATGCTACACAACTAGAGATTTTTGAGATTTTACCCCAAATGAGCCTTCTCCACCAAGCTAGAAGTCTCCCCCAAGCCTCCAAGAGTATCCACACTCTAGTATGATGATAGAGGGTGAATGGTATTAGAAACTTAAACCCTTGGAAAAACAATTCTACAAGTCTTTGGCAAGTATAGGTAATATATCTAAATATATTTACATATATACTTGCTAGCAAAAGAAGAAATGAACTCATCTCTTGCTTCCTATCTTTCCTTGCTTTATTGTATGGAAAACAAACTTTTCCAATTTGAAACCAATAATGGCCGAAGGTGTATCCATTGAAGAAAGCTTTCAACTCCTTTTTCTTTGTTTTGTTTTTTCTTATTGAAAATGAAAATCTTCCACCACACATTAAGCTTCCACGTATATGTATATGAATATAGTCAAAAAGGACTTGAACTCATCTCTTTTTAATGCCATATAGTTGGCATACAATAACCACCATTGCACAAAAGCAACCAATGGCAAAAAAACAAATGGAAGCAATATGATTGGTGGAAAATTATTCTTTATCCAAAATAAAATATAAATAATAATATATTATTATTACAAATAATAATAATAATATACTCAAATATATATATATATTAAAACAAAATCATTATCCTTTTATTATTAATTACAATAATAATGATAATAATAATAATAATAATAATAATAATAATAATAATGGATTTTTTTTTACTATTAGATTAAAAGTAAGGAACAAGATGGTGACACTTGGTAAACAACCATTATGCCATGTGTCATTCAAGTATCTATTTAAATAAAATAATATTTATTTAATATTTAATAAATAAATAATTTAATTATCAATAATGGATACTATATTTAACTAATTAATAAATAAATAATTTTATTTATTAATTGATATATCAAAATATATCATTTTAAGTCTCCAATAACACCATAATATTTTTCGAACCAACAGATGCTAGCGCATTATTGTCGAAAAAAGTTATTCTTTACAATTAAAGAATAAACTTGCTTACCGATTAACTTATCGAAATAATATAATTTTTGTCAATACGAAATATCATTAACTTACTTATTGATATTATTTTATCCATTATCAACTACTAGAATTTGTGCGTAACCTCCTAGGCTCACCGTCAACTAGACATGAGTCAATACGAACTCATTCGTATCACTTCAGTATAACCCCTTATATCCGAGGCCCTAAATGATCATAAGTGACTTTTAGCAAGATATCATGATTCCTAAAACATAGAGAATAAAGATTTAGATAAACCTATATAGTCATACTTATATGTAGTACAGTCCCTCTACTATCAACTCCCGATTGAGTATGGGCTATAGAATCGTCAAACCCCTAACTCGATCATAGGATCAGAACCTCAATCAGAAACTGGATCTATGTATGCAAAATTCCTTTTTAAAACACATGTACTATGACTAAAGATTTGGTTCCTATAAATAATAGTTTCGTCTAAGATCTCAAGCTCTAATATCTGAGCCAGCAGATTCCATTTTGACCATCGCCTGCTCTTTACAATAAGAACACATTGCTAACAAGCTTCTATTACCAAGCATGGCTAGCCTAGTGCAATATACACAAGTGAACAATGTGTCTCACTACATATTATAACCGTAATGTCTTAGGTTGAAGGACTAATGGTACACTAGTATGATCGTACGACGAATCCTTGACTGTGGATAATCACCCATATGATTCTATCTTGATCGATCACGTTCAATATCACATTCTCAAACGTGGTACACATGTTTATGCTCTTATGACATGAAACTCATTACCCAACTATTAGTATCGAATACTAATCCTTAACAGCAATAAAATACGCCAATCATGCAATGTCATTATTCCTAATGACACAACCTCAATCGGTAGTTGATTTAAATTTAAATCAAAAATTTTGCTCTCATATCTATAGCATATTATAGATAGAATCTTGACACATAATATATACAGTGATATATCTCGCATCAATAAAAAAGTAAAATAAGTAGTAATTTAACATAATGTAAGATACATAAAATGTCATTTTATTAAATGTAAATATTTTTACAATTAATTAGTAAAGGTATATACATAAGAAAATATAACCCTAAACCATATGACACGATTGATTATATGACCTATCTCTAACAGAGGCTAGTTGAAGATGACTAGTAAAGCCGGATATCATCATTTAGGTATCATTTCATAACCCTAAATGTTTATCTTGTGTAAAATGTTTAAAAATTTTAAAGTTTGCATGTTTTTTCAACATATCTTTGGAAGATTTATCCATGGTTTCTAATGGTTATGCAACAAGAAAATAGTATCAGATTCATAAAGTAATTAGTTTTATTACACACTTTAAAAATTATTTGTGTTGGATACTGATTATATGTTCATATATGTACGAGTTTTTTTGCTTGATTGGTGGATTAGTCATCAAAATTCTATGGATGCTCATTATGTTGTTATGTTGATAATAATATGATAAAATCATGATAAATATGATTTGTTATGATTTTATAAATATATATGTTGTTGCATGTTCCTAACTGATATTAATATCTATTGATATGAAAAATAAATATATTTGATATATTTGAGCATGACGTAATTGTAGTTGATATGATCAAATAATAATTTAGTTGATGAGCGTTATGAGGTTATTATGATTGGTTGGTTGAGTAGTTGTTATATGTTTCATTTATACATATTATGTTATTATGTTGATAATGATATGGAAAAATTATAATGAAAGTGTTTTGTATAGATTTATGCACATTTTTTGTTAACTTGAATTATTTCCATTCATTAACATGTATTTAAATGATTTGAACACATTTGATGTGTTAGAACTATTTTTTATTGAATAAGAGAGTGTAGGAAATGTTGTTTTGTTGGGTTGGGTTGTATTGATAAAATGGAAAGAAAACAAAGAAAACAAAAAAATAGAGCATTCAATTGTATGCAGGCAGCTGCAATGTGCATGTGCCATATGTGCCCGTCTGCCTGCTAGTAGGCTGGCATGTGACATAGGGTCAGTAGGTGCATGTATTGCACGTCACACACTCTACTGGCCATTCATGCCCCTGCTGCTACCCCCTTTATTTTTGTTGTTGCAGATATGGATTGTGTGCGTGATTATTTCCAATGCACCGTGATTTGATATTTAAGTGATTTGAATCTTTAATTATTGAGTTTTAATAAAAATTATATAATGACATACTAACCAAGATCGATCTCGATGAGGGGTATTTTTGTCATTTATCCCGTAGGGATTAAAATACAAATTTTTGAATTTTTAAAAAATTTATGCCAATAAATAATTTGTTATTATTATAATTTTTTCATAAGTCACAACTCTTATATATCACTAATTTGATTAGTATTTTCTATTATTAAAAATTTAATTATTGAATTAAAGTTTTTGATTTACAATTATTTTATTAAAAAAAATACTCTGGATTAATAATTAATTTTATTAATGTAAAATTAATAGAATTCTAGTGGGAGTAATTAAATTCATCAATCAATATTGTATTGATTAAAAAGGCCTCCATAAACAAATTAAATTATGAATTTGTTATATTGATTTGATCGATAAATAATGTGTTAATATTTAAAATTTATATATTGATATTTATTTGATATCCCATTATTAACCTCTAATATATAATATACAAAATGATGTATATTAAAAGAACCTAAATAAATCTCCTTACAAAATATTAGGCTCAAACCTTTTTATGCAGTCAATAGGTTATGTATATTTCTGATAAAAACTATCAGGTGAAGGCTACCAATAACTCCCCTCATATAGAGTCACAATATGGCTGATATGTTTCTTTATAGAGTATATTAGACTACCAATAACTATTAGGTGAGAGGTCTGATTGCATTTTTATTTATGAAAAAAATATTGGGTCTGGTCTAATTAGATTAAGGCATCAATAACTATCAGGTGGGGTGTTTAAGATCTAGAGGTTGGTTAATCATATCTTGTAAGGAGTTATAAATAAAGAAGAATTCATAACTTGTTAGACTTATCAAATCAATAATTGTTAGTTAAGGTTCAATAAGCTCAATAAGAACTTGATCACTAACAAAAACTAGAATATGATTCTGGTTATGCATATCTAAAAGAGTATAGAATTTAAATTAAATAGTAAGAGAATTATTTGGTTTAAAGTTCAAAACCAAATAGTTTGATATTTATACAAATATATACTAATGTATTTTTTTACTGTCTTGCAAATTGCACTAACAGATATTTGATATAATGATACGAGAAAATGTGTAACCATCTTTTAAAAACTTAGATAGTCATAGGCTAACTAAATTTAACTTTGAGATGTGGTATAAGAATCTTAGATTTATTCTGGATTTTAAAAAAATTGGCAAACACCCATGACCTTTTTTGAGAATTCAAGAATTCTTCACCTAAGGAGAGAAAGACCTTCCAAAAATGGAAAAAATACAATTTTAAAGTAAGATTATATATGTTGGTGTCTATAAGTGATGACTTATAGGCCTAACATAAGGATATACCAGATGCCTTTGAAATCTATTTCTTTTTAGAGGAACTGATCGAAAAGAGGTCATAGGCTAAAAGATTTGAATTCTCAACAGCCTTATTTTAAATAGGGCTTAGTGAGAAAATGCCTCTAGAACCTCATCTTTTAAAGACGATAAACTTAATAAAGTAATAAGAAACCTTAAGGTATAGTATGGATTAGCACTGTAGACTGACTTGATATTTTTAGTCTCTCCCTCCTAACTTTGAGCTGTTTCTAATTACATAAAATTTGACTACACAAGAATGAACTCTCCCCAAATTGTTAAAAGAAATAATTTCTTTTTACAAAAAAGAAGAAAGGAAAGGTTAAAGCCAAAGATAAGTGTCTATTTTGTTAATAGTTTGGTTATTGAAAGAGGAATTATCCTCTTTATATAAAAAGTCTGAGTACAAAGAAAACGCAAAGATATATTTTCTTGTCATGTTATTTAAACTAAATTAAATGTTATTTCATATTCTAAATCTTGAATAATAGATTCAATTATCACTTCACATATTTGCATATCATTATAGGACCTTCATAATAAGGAGTTACTTCGGAGAGCTGTAATAAAGTTGAAGATAGCTTATGGAGTAACAGTTGCTGCCACAAATTCAAGAACTTGCAAACTGGTTTTGCATACAAGCAACACTTTTGTACTAGACAAAGTGGTGTGTTATGATACAAGAAATAGAAACATTTTATCTGTCAATTAATTGTGTAAATATGGCTATACTTTTAATTTTGATGAATGTAACCGTTATAATTATTTGAGAAATAAATTTATTAGCACTAGCTTGTGTATAAATTATTTATATATTCTTGAAACAAATGAGATTAACATGACAAGTACCATTGATAAAGAAAGATCAAGAAATGAGATAAATTCAAAAATAATATAGTATCATTTATTAGGTTATATTGCAGCAAAAAGGATTGAAAAGATGGTTAGAGATGGACTTGTAAATCTATTAGGTTTTGAACCTTATCCAACTTATGAATCCTACATTCAAAGAAAAAAATGATCAAATTGTCCTTCGTAGAACAAGGGAAAAGAGCTATTGAAGTTTTTGAATTTATACACAGATTTATGTAGTCTATTCAGTAAAATGATCAAAAGTGGTTTCTCTTACTCTATAACTTTTACCGATGATTATTTAAGGTATGGTTGTGTGTATTTAATGAAATATAAATCGGATTCATTTGAAATATTCAAAGAATTGAAATTAAAAGTAGAGAAACAAATAGAAAAAAGTTTAAAATGTTATATTCATATTGTGGTAGAGAATACTTGAATACTAAATTTCTAGATTATCTAAAAATCAATGGTATTGTATCTTAGTTAACTCTTTCCTATATACCTTAACATAATGGTGTATTGAAAAAAGAAGAATCGTACTTTATTGAATATGACATGATTAATGATGAACTTTATTGATTTACCAACATATCTTTAAGGATGTGCCCTTCACACCACACTTTACATCTTGAATAAGACTTTATCCAAAACAATTCCCAAAATACCTTATGAGATATGGTATGGAAAACGACCTAGCTTTAGTTATATGAAACCTTAAGATTGTTTAGCATATATTAAGATAGTTGATCTCAATTAGATTATTGTATCCAAGTATAGGCAGTCTTATTATAGTATAGTCCGGTGAATCCAAGTGTCATATCCACAAGTAGTGTTTTTGTCAAGAATCCAATTAGATTATATCCAAGCGAATGTCTAATAGCAAAATTCTAATAGAAAAGGTAGAATAAATGATGGATTAATTTTAAAGAAGGAATTACCAAATAATGATTAAATATAAATTAAAACACTAAGGCTTTGAAAATTGATATTTTAGGATGATGGTAGTAAACTAGATCCCTTATTTAACTCGATTGAGATTAACTAAAGAGTTATCCCAATAAGAAGATGAACATCATTTGATGCACAAAAAATATATTTTCTTCAAAAAATCAATATTTGATTAAAATCATATCTTTAAATTAATTTATAAAACATGTAAGAAAAACATTTAAGATATCTAATATTCAAAGTATTTTTTGTGTCATATGTCTACAATGAATCAGAGAAAGTTTTTTCAAGCATTCAATGTGCCAAATGTCCACATAAAAATCAAAGAGTTTAAATGCTTAAAAACATTTTTCAAAACATGAGTACGCAATTAATCAAAAGAACTTTAACATTGAAATCAAAGATGGGATCTAAAAAACATACCATACATCCTTAGTATCAACCTCCTAGTCTTAGCTAGTAGTTTAGAAAGATATGGAGATGAGAGAAAAAAAATTTATTACAAACTAATTCTATCACCTCTATTACATTCCAAACACAAAATGGGCCTCTTACCTTCGCCTCATTTAAATGTCTTATTTGAAAACTTAGACAAATGAAGTTGAAATATTACATCTGCCACAAAAACATCATGGATGACCTTAACAATCAATTATTCAACTTCTATAGTAAACATAAACATTATAGATATTTAACTTCTCTTTCAAATGACACTTGTCGCAGGTCAATCCGAAATTTCTATCAAAAGATATGGGCAAACTACTGAAGCATGGTAAGGCTGGACTGGAACAGTAATAGGTCTTGATTGATGGCTTTAAAAATATAATATAGAGCCCGAATTAATGGTTGGACCAAACATAAAAATTTTATACCAATGAGTTAAATTTCCAATGGATCAAGATTCACATCAATGTCTTTCTTGGATGAAAAGTTATAGCCTTTTTACGTTCACTGCATTAAAATAAAAATTAACTGGAATTACAAACAAAGTAAATTTTATATTAAACACTAGAAATATGTATAAATAAAGAGAGTTAATCATACTTTAAAGTGTAAAATGATGAATTTAAACCTCAGTGCACATACTGTGAAGTCCATCCCTGAGTACTATAGATATAATAGTAAATTCCTCAAGAGTTTTCATGCATATTATTGTGTTTAGATTATGCATGAGAGGATATAAAACTTGAAGATTTTGTTTGGGTAAGATTATGGTGTGGGATAGGAGTCTTTGAGAAAGAACTGAATTTTTAACCCTAAATCATCTCCAATTGAGAAAGTTGTTTTTGTAGAGCTCAGAGAGAGATTTTCATTGATATATTATAAGTTTTGAGATGATACCCAAATCGAAATATATGGCCATTTGAAGTGATAGTCCTCAGAAGGAGGACCAAAAGCAAGGTACCGATACGTTTAGGGAAATGTATCGATATGTTGGGGGCGAGGCCAAATGTGTCGATACCTTTGGAGAAGGGTATCGAGACCTTTTTGAGTTGAAGGCAATAAATAGTAACTGGCCAAACATATCGATATGCTGCAAGCAAAATATTCTGTAACAGTGCCAAACGTATCGATACCTTGGCAAAGGTATCGACACGTTTATGACAGAGATGAAGTCTACTTGTGACGAAACGTGTCGATATATTGAGGAAGGTATCAACACCTTGCAGGCTTTGTGAACAGTAAATAGCCAAATGTATCGATACGTTGTAGGCAAAATGCCAAAGGTATCGATATATTTTAAAAGGTATTGACACCTTTAAGGATTACACAATCTATATGCATCGAGCAGGGGTTGTCTTCCCTATTTGGTTTCTTTGCTCTCTCTCTCTCTACTAGAATAGCAAACACACTCTCTCTCTCATCATTAAAACTGATCTCCTCTATTTCTCCATCAAACTTTGCTATTGTAGTTCTTATAAACTCAGAATTAACATTAGAACCCAGAAATCTCCTTGGATCGGAGTTCTAACCGTTAGATCATGGGGATTCATGAGGAAAAGATGCATGATGAACAGTAGTTGAAGAGATATTCAAGTCAAAAAGAGGCTCTAAGCTCGCATACCGATTTGGATAAGCCTGTTCTTCAGTTAATCTCTCTCGTTTAAGCTACGATTTCATGTAGATCTAAGAATAGGTAGCTCGGATATTGTTTATAAAACCTTAAAATTTGAGGATTTTCTAGTTTATCATTTGTATCGGTAAATTAGAGGCCTTTGATAGTTAATGGTGTTGAAATCGACGAGAAAATTGTATTTAGAGTGAAGTTTTGTGAGAATAATATGTTAGAGAGAGAGAGGGGGTAGAGAGAGAGAGAGAGGAGTACAAGAATAGTATAAGCATGCTTGCATTATGCCCACACTTTATGATATTGATTCTATTTTTATATGTGTTCAGGTGCGATAGTCGAGATAAGAGGATCTTTGTCGCGAGGAGGATACGCAGAGGGTGGTTTCCCACCCTAGAATTGTGAGTGGACACATATTTATTATTTCACCTCAGTTATTATTATTTACAATTTATATATATGCTTGGTATAGCATAGAGGATGAATGTATATTTGGATAGATAACTGAAATGAGAAGGTGATGAAAAATATTGTGTGGTGGTTGGGTTGGCCCTTTGTTTGTGATAGAGTTAGGTTTGTGTGAAACCTAGATTGCTATGAATGTGAGGCCAGAGGCCTATTATGCTTAATGACTTTGATATTGTGATTTTGAGACCGGAGGCCAATTATATATATATATATATATGTTAGTGAATGTGGTATAGTAACGTGTATAATGGCCGGAGTGTCATATTTGTTGATTTGGCTTGTGAACCAGCATGTCTTATTTTATTGTTTTGGCTTTGTGGGCCACAGATGATATTTTGACCTTGTGAGCTAATAGTAACTCGATTTGCCCTAATGGGCTATTGAGATTGATTTATGATTTTGTGTGCCACGTATTGACTATATGTGGGTGAGGATTGACCATACAGCTCATATGGAGTTGGTGGAATCTAATTGACCCCAGAGTGTGGATTGGCCATACAGTCTAAGATGGGATGGCTGAAATCCACATGTCCAGGCTAAAGCATACTAGCTTATTCTGTTATATTAGTATCCCCAACCAAGGTTGCGAATTGGCCATACAACTCAGATGGAGTGGGTGGGATCCTATAGACCAAGGGATATTACTATACATGGGCACACATCCCCAACTAGGATTACGGATCAATTATACAGTTCAGATGAAGTGGGTGGGATCCTATAGACCGAGGGGGTATACATATTTAACATGATATCGATTTCTAGATATGATATGATGCCATATTTTACTATGCTTAATTTTATTATTACGAGGGTTTTTTGTAATCAATGTTTGACCTCTTATTTCTATTTTTGATTTCTTGTCTACTAACTGAGTATTTCCCCAAATACTCACCCCTCACTTCCCGTTTTAGGTTAGTGTAGTCAGGCACAGCATATCGTAACTGAAACGTGACTACAATACAGTTTTCAGGTACTCGACTCAAGTTTTTACTTTATGGTCCATTGAGATAAAACGCTACTTGTAATAAAGAAAGATTTTATGTATTTGGCTTATTGTATTTTGAGAAAATATAAATGTTGATATATGTATGAATGAAAATCTTCCATATTACTCTATTTTATCTTATTTTTGAAAATGAGTTTGAAAATAGGTACTAATACCTTACGAGTCTTAGGGTGTATTTTAAGTGATAGGATGTATTCCTGGGATTCACGGTGATTGCCATATGGACGACTAGGGTTGGGGCATGATACATACACTTTTATGTACTCATCACACCCCTCAACAAGCTTTTTGGTAGTCCCTTAGCAATATAAAGCGTTAACATTTGACAATGAATTAAAATAAGAACTCACTTACAAGATATTTATTATTTCAATTCTTTTTGATATTTTTAAATAAGTAAATTCTCAATCATAAGTGTCATACCCCAATTCATGGGTCCTACATATGACAATCGTCATAAATTCTTTGCAAGCAATCCTTAGGCCAAGAACACTTACTAAGAACCTGTAAGGCTAAAACTCTCAAAATACATAAAACACTTCCAATATTTTTCCTCTAACTCCCAAACTTCCTTTCAATCAAAAACAACCCAAATACTTCTAAAATATTCATTCTCAAATCGATCATAAATAAAATCATACAACATCACATCAACAATACTATGTTCATCTTTTACAAATTGTTCTAATGGTACAAATAACAAAATCGTATCATGTATAAAGATAATATTTCAAATTTTATAAATCTCTATGTTCCTGAAAATAAAGAAAACTATGAGTAATTTAAGACACTCCCAGTGGACTTAAATGATGAGTGTGAGTTGAGTATAGAGTCAATACTGAGATCACCCCTCTCGATGCAATCACCACCCTCCACGTGCTCTCTGCGCTTGCCTGTGAGTAGGGGAAAAATGGTGAGCATACTAATGTATACTCAGTGAGGGAACATATAAAATAATAATAACAAAAATAAATAATTATAATATGAGATAAATCCTTTATCAAACAATACATCTAAAAAAGAAAAGAAAGAACAAGTTTAAAGCATCGTTTCACTTCCAAACTGATACTTTATCAAATTTGGAGAAAACATTGGGCATGGTTACCTTTCTAGGAAGTACACTGATCAGGCGCAACCGCGAGCCTTCAATGGGTTTTATATTCAGGAGAAAATAATGCTATTTTTATAAAATATAAATTTAATGAAAGAAATGAAGTATGTATGATTTTTTAGAAAATATGCCCACCACTGACGTTCGCTTCAAATTAGCCACGTGGTGACATCCGTGACTAATCTGACGAGACTTACAGGTAGTTGAATCATATCACACTATCACAATAATACAACCATACACTACCCTCACTTGTGAAGTCTCCACTCACCTAGGCGACCTCTCAATCAGGCCGACCCTAGGCCACCTCACCCTATAGCTATAGGAACAATCCTGACCCTCATTGCCATATCACCAATATGTATCCTGGCTCTCATAGCTGTCAATACTAATATACAAATATAAAATATGGCCCTCAAACCATATTATTAAGTATCAACATAAAACTTTGCCCACTAGCCGTCTCATTATCATAAAAGCATCATACAAATTTCTCTCATGAAAAAAATCAATATCCACATATAATTCACAATAATCAACATATAATTCACAATAATTTATAAGTTGGCCGTCGGCCATCAATCATTTAAAACAGATTCATCAAAACTAGTTAAATCCACTGTGCAAATCTTATTTTATTTCAAAACCACATGAAAAAATATATATACGCATTTCTGTATAAAACAGAAGTATTAAGGGAAAGTGTCACACCCCAACCCGTGGGGCCCACCTGTGACAGACGCCACAGACCTCCAGGGTGCACTCAATCACACCGAATACCCCCTGTAGGCCTGTAA
>JAVXUL010007266.1:0-12576 GCA_035590515.1 Trichilia minutiflora | reverse complement strand
TAGATAAGCCCAAGCCCTTTGATTAGACTTATGCTTGTGAAAATCGTCTAAGTGTTAGCCTTCTTGACTTGATGCCTCCAACGTACACACACACTTTGGCGTCTTCCTAAGCTCTTCCCCAAGCTTGATCATCAAAACGCCTTGAAGTTCTTGTGAAACAAATGCTTGTGCATAAATCTGAAATTATGCCTTGAGCTTGTTAGAGCGTGACCTTGTAATTGGACCCATTGCCATCTTTAAGTCTCTATTGCCTTGAGTTGCATCACCTACATAGTCATGTCAGGGCATTATTGAAGGCTATTGATGAACAATTTGAATCTTCAGAAAAACACATGCCATAACCCTAATTATGAAATTAACATCCCTGAAGCTCACTAGTATAAGAGGTGTGCATGAGCACATTATGAATATGAGGGACATTGTCGCTCAGCTTAAAAATCTAGAGGTGGATATATCTGAATCTTTCCTTGTGTACTTCATTTTGAGCACTCTTTCACAACAGTATGGATCTTTCAAAATCTCTTATAATACACATAAGAAAAAATGATCAATTAATGAACTCATGACCATGTATGTTCAAGAGGAAGGGAGGTTGATTATGAAAATAGGAGAAAGTGCTTATTTGGTTACACTAAGGAAAAATAAAGGCCAAGAAAAGCAGAAAGGAAAGGGTAAAATACCTGTCCAAGCTGACATTAAGAACGAATTCAAATTTTTTTTCTGTAAAAAGAAAGGGCATATGAAGAAAAATTTAAGGCCTGGCTTGACAAGAAAGGTAATCTACTCTTTTTAATTTGTTATGAGTCTAATATGGTTGATGTTAGTCATAACACATGGTGGATTGATTCTGGATCTACAATCCATATTTCAAATTCCTTGTAGGGTTTTCTAAACCACAGGAAGCCAGTGAACAGTGAGCAATTTATCTATTCAGGCAATAAGATAAGCTTACATGTAGAGGTTGTTGGGACATACAGATTGATCATAAATAGTGGCTTTATCTTATACTTAGAAAAAACTTTTTATATACCTAGTTTTTTTAGGACTTTAATTTTTATTTCAAAACTTGTACCTTTTGGATACTCCTTTCATTTTTCGGATTTATCATTTAGTTTATCATATAAATATGAAATTATTGGATCTGGTATTTTGTCTGATGGCCTTTTTCGTATTAATTTACAAGATAATGATATTTATGATACTATACATATATGTAATGCTACTTGCCTTAAGAGATGTGTTATTAATTAATCTTCTTCTATGTTATGGCACCGAAGACTTGGGCATATCTCTATTCAGCGTATCAAACGCTTGGTAAATGATAGGATACTTAGTACTTTAGATTTTACTGACTTTGATACATGTGTGAACTGCATTAAGGGTAAGCAAACTAACATAAGAAAGAAAGGTGTCACTAGAAGTTCTTTCATATTAGAAATCATACATACAGATATATGTAGTCCTGACATAGATGCATATGGTCAGAAATATTTCATCTCTTTCATAGATGATTACTCACGCTATATATATCTCTACATACTTCATAATAAGCACGAAGCATTAGATGCCTTTAAGACATTTAAACTAGAAGTAGAGAAACCATGCAGTAAGTAAATTAAGATCGTGAGATCAGATAGAGGTGAAGAATATTATGATAAATAAATTAAAGATGGACAAGCACTTGGTCTATTTACAAAATTTTTTACGGAGTATGGGATTGTTGTCCAATACACTATACCTGATTCTCCGGACAAGAATAGTGTGATAGAACGCAGAAATAAAATATTATTAGACATGGTGCGGAGTATGATTAGTAGTTCTAAACTTCCTAAATCCTTGTGGATTGAGGCTCTTAAGACGGTAGTGTACATATTAAATCGAGTTTCAACTAAGACTATCCAAAAGACACCATTTAAGTTATTTAAAGGTTGAAAATCGAGTTTACGATAGGTACGCATTTAAGGATGCCCGTGTGAAGTAAGAATTTATAATCCACAAGAAAAGAAGTTGAACCCAAAGAACATTAGTGGATATTTTATTGGATATGCTGAAAGGTCTAAAGTATACAAATTTTACTGTCCATCTCATATTACTAGGATTGTGGAATCAAGAAATGCTAAGTTTCTTGAAAATGACTTGATTAGTGAGAGTGATCGATATAGGAACTTTGTTCTTGAAAAAGATCATACTCAACCTTCCATTTCGAGTATAAGATTGGTTGTTCATAACACTCCTTCAGTTCAACAAATGTTGAGCAACCAATTATTGTGAATCCACAACTTACTGATATTAATCCAGTAGATTTAATTATTTAACAATTACCAAAAATTATTGAACAACATTCTCCTTAAGAGAATATTGACACAACATTGAAAAGATCTACTAGAATAAAGAAATCAGTGATTTCTAATGATTACGTAGTGTATTTACAAGAATCTGACTTTAATGTTAGAGCTGAGCATGATCCTAAAATATTTTCACAAGCCATAAGTTGCAACGAATCTATCTTATGATTCAATGCCATGAAGGAAGAGATGAATTCAATGGCATCTAACGAAGTTTGGGATTTAGTCGAGTTGCTTAATGGTTTAAAAGCTATTGGTTGTAAATGGGTCATTAAGATTAAAAAGGACTTATTGGACAACACTGAGAGACATAAAACCAGACTCATTGCCAAAGAATTTACTCAAAAGAAGGGAATTGATTACACAAAGATATTTTCTCTTGTATCTAAGAAAGATTCCTTTCGTATTATTATGGCATTGGTGGCACATTTTGATATGGAATTGCACCAAATAAATGTAAAGACAACATTTCTCAATGAGGATCTAGAGAAGGATGTTTATATGAAATAGCCTGAAGGATTCTCCTCTAGTGATGGTGAGCATTTGGTAGGCAAGCTCAAGAAGTCCATATATGGGTTAAAACAAGCATCTCGCCAATGGTATTTAAAATTTCATGAAGTTATCTCTTCATTTGGTTTTGTAGAAAATGTCATGGATCAGTTGTATATACCAAAAGATCAATGAGAGTAAAATTTATTTCTTAGTCTTATATGTGGATGATATATTACTTGCAACCAATGATAAGAGGTTTTTATATAAGGTGAAACATTTTCTTTCTAAGAGTTTTAATATGAAGGATATGGGTGAAGCATCTTATGTCATTGGCATTAAGATTCAAAGAGATAAATCTCGCAGTATTTTAGGTCTATCTCAAGAAACCTATATCAATAAAGTCTTAGAAAGATTTTGGATGAATGATTGTTCGCCAAGTATAGCACTTATTGTGAAGAGTGACCAGTTCAATTTGAACCAATACCCAATGAATAATCTAGAAAAGGAACAGATGAGTAATATTCCATATGCTTCTGCAGTCAGAAGCTTGATGTATGCTCAGGTTGGCACTAAACCTGACATTATTTTCGCTATAGGAATGTTAGGAAGATATCAGAGTAATCCAGGTATAGACCACTGAAAAGCTACAAAAAAGGTAATCAGATATCTTCAAAGTACTAAGGATTACATACTTATGTATAAACGGACTGACAATCTAGAGGAAGTTGGTTTCTCGGCTTCAGATTTCGCTGGTTGTGTTGATTCTTGCAAATCAACATCAGTTTACATATTTATGTCAGTCGGTGAAGCTATTTCTTGAAAGAGTACTAAGTAGACTTTGATTGTTACTTTTACTATAGAAGCTGAGTTCGTTTCTTATTTTGAGGCTACATCACATGATGTATGGTTGAAGAGTTTCATATCAGAGCTTAAAATTGTGGATTCTATCTCTAAGCCATTAAGAATGTTTTGTGATAATTCAGCTGTTGTATTCATGGCTAAGTATAATAAGAGTGGTAGTCGAAGTAAGCATATCGATATAAAATACTTAGTCATTAGAGAACGTGTCAAAGAGAAAAAAGTGATCATTGAACACATCAGCACTGAATTGATGATAGCTGATCCTTTAACTAAAGGCATGCCATTAAGAAATTATAAGGATCATGTGGATCGTATGGGACTTGGTTCTATTATGTAGTCATTTTTGTATGGACTATATTTGTATATTTATGAAACTCTTATTTAATATCGATGTATTTTCATTATGTGTACATTAAGTTTTATTTGAAAGGTACATCACTTTATAGGAACTTGAATAAACATAGGGTTTATCCATTAAGTAATTGGGGTTAATTTATGAATAAAGTACATTGTAATACATGGAAGATATTACTCATTCTTAGAGGACTTGTCATCATAATTCTGTATTTTATTTATTTTTAATATATGAATTTATATTTATTTTGATTGTTTGGATCAAGTTGGAGAATGTGGAGGTTACAATTTGGGCAATTAATTTGGAGGTTGCAATTACATTATGGCTAGGAGTTATAAAATTTATGGCTGGAATTAATGTTGTGTAACCCCCTATATAATGGTGATTTTATGACCGAAATTAATGTTGTGTAACCCCCCACATAATGGTGATCCAATAACCTCCAATTGCGTATAAATTCAAGCCCCATCAAACTCTCATTTGATTGAGTAATGGTGATCACAAAAAGAGAGTAAAATAAAAAAATTTGAGGCCCTGACTTTGTTTGATCATTCAGAAACACCTACACTATCAGGCTGATCTTTTAGGAATTGAAAATATACTCGGTTGAATTTAAAAAAAAAGAAACAACAATGACGGGAGGTTTGTTTAAAATTTAATTTCTGTATATAAATTTAATTATGCATTAAAATATTTAAGCATGATTAGATTCAATTCAGATTATTTACTATAAGGATACGGACAGAGTGTTTCATAGTAAAGTTCCAGGGAGATTTTTTCATTTTCGGAATCGATTTTATAAGATGAACAAAGGAGTTGAGAATAAAAAAGTAATGAATAATAACAGTGAAAAGTGAAGAGTAACTATTTAGTCGAATTCATGGAAGATCTGTTGGACATAAAATGCGGGAGTTGAAATATGCAAATAAATCGTCTCAACGAGAAAACAGGATAGGTTAGGACTCTTTTGCCCCTTGATAAAAAAATTATTTTTTAAAACTGGATGAAAATAACCTTCGTATAAAATATCTTACTCAAATTTATATGTGTCAATCAACAATCATTATCATCGTGCATATAAGGCTTTATTTATGCGACATTATCGTACAAAATCGTAACCGTGGGTAGTATGAGGATAAGAGTAAAACCTGCGTGATCTTTCTATATCATGTTTGATTCTCGTCTCACAATATTTTTTTTATTAAAATATTAAAAAATCAGTATTTAATATTATCATACATAATATCTATGGATGTATCTTACAATTAAAAATGACGGTCAAATGATTCATAAAATCTGATTTTAAGGAGTGCGTCAATTAAATTGATATTTTATACTGTATTTAATATTATCATATAAAATTTTTATACACATATTTTATAATTAAGTATGATTATCAAATAATTCATGAGGTTTCGTTTTTAAAAAATACGTTAATTCTGTATTCGATTGTACGTTTTAATAATAATTGAGGGTAAGAATTATATATATATATATTACCAAATTCTAATCTTAAAATGTTAATGTAAATGTAAATTCATAAATTCTGTTATCACCCCAGTTTGCATCCGAAAGTATACAGTAAACTTATCTTGGTGTGAATATAATTTGGTTTTTTGGCTTACGTACCCGAAAAGAAATCAAACCAACCAATCCCGTTCGATAGAAAAAATTTATTATTAAAAGTATTTCTTCTTTACACATGCAAAAAAACAAGTTTTTTTTGTCAGACTCTGCTCTATGTCTTCTTTTATATTTTTTTTGAGGGGGAATTTCAAATTCCCCCCTGAAGTTTGTCCATAAAATAATTATCCCTTTTCTTAAATGCTAGTAAAATCTCAATCGTTCATTTTTTGTAATCGATGATCTAGATTTTGCTAACATTTAAGGAGGGGTGATTATTTTTTGGAGAAACTTAAAGGCCAATTTGAAATTATCCCTTTTTTCGGATGTCAAATCCTGTTGGATTTCCAATCTCTTTTTCCCATTTTTCTCGGCCCATTCCTGAAGAGTGAAGACTACCGCCTCTCCTCTTCTTGAGGCTACCCACGTCTCCTCTTCTCTACCCTTCTTGAGACCACCAGCCTCTCCTCGTTGATTTCTCTGTCCCCTTGGCTCCCCCTTTCCTGTAGTCAAGGGTATTATAGGCCTTATACGAATAGGATCAAAATAATCAAATTAATCTTCTTTACAAATAGTATCTTATACAAATTCAATTTATTTCTTAACATTATCTTCTTCAATAGCAATCTTCTTAGCACGTGTGGCTTTTTTTCAAGCAGGGCCACATTTTGGGACTACAGGAGTAGAAAACAAATTTCGAGCTTAGTACTAGAAACTAAATAAAGTTTCCTGCATGAACATTTGGATGTTCATTTTCTTCAGCACGACTCAATATGTCCACACGGGAAGCAATGACAGTACTCTTGTTAATCATGTAATCTGTATGCTCTTGTTAAGCATATAATCTGTTAGTTTTTTCTTTCAACATTCTATCACTGCTGCTTTGTGACATGGCAGAATACTATCCATTTGTTTGCATTTCCTAGCAAAAATCAGAGATAACAATAGCAACAACCTCAATTAGTAGCCGTAAGAAGCTTAAATCAGCAATAACAAGCTTATGAAGCTTCCGAAAGATTTAACCATTACACATTGGCAAGAGTATGCAATGAAATTATACAAATCAATCCAGCAATCCTTCGGCATGCATATGAATAGTGATATGCAGTATGTATGCATGTGGCTTCTGTCTTGCATTCAGCAACAATTATATCTGATTTTCAGTATGCAAATCAGTAACTTCCATGATCTATTTCATCATATATATACTAGCAGCTTCCAAGCTCAATATTGTAGCAGCTAGAAGTTTAGAATAGTAACAGGAGAATTGAAGTATTTAATCATGGAGATTGATATTTTCATCTCATGTGAGTACAGAATGCCATAAAGTTACGGGGTATAAATCATCCAATACCTATTGTATGCTTCAAGAAATATTCAGTATGTGGGTATGCAAACAATTCAGCGTATATATGAGCAAGAGCATGAAATGAAATCATGCCAATATCCTGTACCGCCCCATGGAATAAAATTATGGAATACATTATGCAAGCAACTCGGTATACATCAGTCATTTATGTGAATAATATTTAGCATGTGTGCCTGCCAAATCCTAATATGCATATCAACAACTTTGAAGCTCAATTTCAAGCTCAAATCGGCATACATTAGTCATATACGTGAATAATATTCAGCATGTGTGCCAGTAATCCTAACATGCATAAACATGCATATCAACAACTTGCAAGCTCAATGTTCTCTGAATTAATCTCTAATTACAGCACCGATCCTACAAATTCATTAATTTTTCTATTAAAATGCTGAAAATATGAAAAAAATTGTTGAATAAGATAAATATTGTTAAAATATTATTAAAAATTTGAGAAAATCTAAAAAAATATATACCAATAAAAAGTTCGGAGATCCAGGAAAACAAAACTTTAAAGACGATTCCTCCTAACATTCGATTCAACAAATAACATCAATTAGATGTGCTAGGGATGTTTGTTTGATTCGTGGTGGAATCTCATGTTTGTCTTACAGACAGATTTTTCAACCATCCGAATCTGATCAATCCTGCGGGTTGATAACATATCTAGCTATCATACAAAGAAGTGAAGAACAGCACATTGGTGTTGACAGCACACTAATCACACGAATGATATTTTAAGTTGTCAACTTCTAATTACGTCTTAACTATTATCTAAATTACTTGCATAGAAATTCTAACGCTGCACCACTTGTGAAGTGTATAGAAAAGATGGATGGGGTCATGAACAGCTGCTGACAAAAGCAGCTTCATTCAAGAGATAAATCCCTTGCTCTTTAAACTCTCCACAGCATCCCTGATAATTTGCTCCATGGGAATGAATTGCATACCCAAGTCCATCAGCTTTTTAGCTCCATCCTTCGCCCTCAACAACCCAGGTTGGGTATCCTTTGGCAATCTACACAAAAATGCAGGGAAATAAAAAATTATAAGAATTGTACACCAAAACCATGGAACTGGATATAAAGATGATGGAATTTGAATCTACAATAGGAAGTTCACTCAGAAATTGCTGTGTCAACAATTAAACTGAAAAAAAAAAATAATTGATCTATAACAGAACAATTGTTAAAAGGAAATGCAAGAAATCATTGAAAGATTCACAGGCTTGTTCATATATGTGTCAAGCATAAGTAAAGTCTTTGGAAAGTGATATGAAAGTAAAGACCCAAAATTCTGATGCTGTTTTGTGCAGGTGTAGTAAGTCAAACTCATTACCTGGGGATGTTATATTTAGGGTAAAGTTCTGCAACTTTGGCTACAAAGTCACCAAAATGAGATATAGCTTCAACACACAAGTACCTTCCACATGCTGACGGGTTCTCATACACCAGAATATGTGCCAAGGCCACATCTTTAAAGTGGACAGATCCCATAAAAAAGTTCTCATACGTCTCAGTGCAACCTAAACAACAGCAGATAGGGCATGTTCAGTGTTTTTTCAATTCCAAAAACTGTAACTTAGAAAACATGTTAATAATAGTGAAGGTATTAGTTTAAAAGTGTTGGATGTGATTGTAAATTGCAGACTAAAGGTTCCTCTTGCACACTACATCTATCTACTAAAGACTAAAATTGCATCAAACCTCATGAATATGAAACCTAAATTTTATCTAGCAAGGCAGGAACAGTGTATGGCTGTAGAAATGCACAATTTCCTTCTGTTAACGCATGGAATTAACTATTTTGAAGATGCTCAAAATACATTGAATAAAACAACTCTTGTAGTAATCCAACATACTCTAATTATCCACAGCTAAAATAACGTAAACTCATTATTCCATTATCATTGACGTGATCTCTAACCTATCATTATATCACTTGAGCCACAATGACACAGCAGAATTAGAGTCAGTCTATAAGAAAAAGAATTTGTCAATGTATTAATAACATTAATCAAAACAGAAAGAGAAAGTATTTCAAATAACAAATTTATCACGAAGACATCAAAATTCATTTTGTTTTGGATACTTGTTTCATATGAAAACACAAATCGTGGATGAAAAAATAATTACATTAATTGACTAGACAATATACGTGAGATGAAAAAATAATTACACAATATACTGAGATATCTACCACTGCATGGGAAAACAGAATGTAAGCAAGTGAAGATGGATTGCTTTCAAAGATAATAATTTGCAAATCACTCCACAAAGCATTACCCTCGAGAAGGCGTGCTAGCATCAACATACTGGCATTCAATGTGGGGGGAATAACAGGGCCCATTACAGTTCCAGGATTCACCACCACAATGTCTAAATCATTCTCTTTTGAAAATTCCCAGGCCGCCTTTTCAGCCAATGTTTTGGAAAGTGGATACCACAACTGTCTCAGAACAAAAACAACAAAGTCCACATTATTAGAACCATATATGTCAAGACTTAAAAAAAATTGTTCAACTAAAAATTTGGTTAAACAACACGCCTCTTGGTGTCCATTTAATAACATAAACAAAACCCAAAATTGCATCAAAATGGTAGAAATTCTCAGCCGAATGCTCTGTGCACAAACCACCAACCAGTCACCATTTAAGAGTCCCTAATCTCTAACCCATCCCACTCAACGATATATTGATTTTTCAATTTTTTGTCCTTCGATTTTTCAGCCTTCATGCTCTTAGTTTTATAGTTCACTTAAGAAAAAAAAAAACTATGTCGAGCAGCCACTGCTGCTGCTTACTCCTTTCTGCTTGCAGTAGTCCTCGTCCGTCCAACAATCCTCTGCCTTGACTTTATCAGCTGGCCATTTGGGGCTCGGCGTTATGGCAGAAATTGATGAGGTCACGACGACGCGCTTCACTCCCTGTGCCCTAGCCGCCGTCAGTACATTAACGGTTCCTTTAACAGCGGGATCCAAAAGCTGGTTCTGAGGATCTTCTACTTTGTCAACAATGCATGGAGAGGCCAGATGGAAGACACCGGCACAGTCGTTGATCGCAGAGTTGATCGTGTCGTAATCCAGGAGGTCTATCTGGAAGAGACGGAGACGCGTGTCTGCTCCTTCTAGCGCTTTTAAATGGTCAGTTTCTCTTTCATCATCTGTAGAAAACCAAAATAGAAAATATTTAAAATTTCAAAGACCGTGAATTCAACCCAACTAAAAGTGCAATTAATTATTAGAAAACAAAATAATAATAATAAAAGGCGTTGAGAGAGGAACCGAGCTTAACTGAGATTTTTGACAGTCGCGTGAACGGTGTAGCCGCGATCAAGAAGGAGTTGAACGAGCCAGGAGCCAATGCAACCGCTACCACCGGTAACGCAGACCACTTCACCACCTTTAGACATTTTCCGTCGATGCTTTTTTCAGTTGTCCGTTTTTGATTCCCTGATACTGCTGCTTGTAAGAGTGATCGAGATTCGAGTCATGGATGGATAAAACATAGCGCCAGATGTTACCAACATCAGGAACCACGTGTGCTGATTTGATTTGATTTGATTTGTTTTTAATATATTTAATGTATACTTGAAAATAAAACCGCAGGATGGATTGGTAATAAAAGATTCGATATGGTTCTTTAGTGTTTATTTTAAGTTGGAGTAATCAGTTTTTTATTTTTTTATTTATTTATTTAAGTTAAAGTGTTTAAATGATCATATATTTTATTTGAATTATTTTTTTAAATATAATAATTATTAAATATTTATTTTTAATTAAATAAATTAATATTTTTTATATAAAAAAAATAATTCTCAAAAATAACTTAATAGTTTTAATTTTTAATAAAAAATAGTTCAGTCTTTGAAAATAAAGAAAATCAGTTTGCTACATAAATAAATTATATATATTTCTTTTTGAATGAAAATAACTAATATTTAAAAACTTATAAAAATCATTTTCAATTTGTGTATTACTGTTTTTGTTATTAGAAATTAATAAATATAGAAAAATTTTAGATTTTGCCCAATATTTAAAGGCCTTTTTATTTTTTGTTTTCTTATTAAGTTGAACCTAACCTTATTTTCTTAATCATTTAGACAAACATAATCTCATTTTTGTTTTTATTCCCTAGTCCCTACAACTACAATAAGAAAATATAAAAACAGATTTGGTTCTATCGTCTATGTACTCCTTTATAATTAAAATAAAATCAAACGGTACATTTGGACAAAATGTCAATAATATAATCTATGTATTCCTTTATCATTAATTCTTGTAAATACGGAATACTGACATAATATAAATATCTTTTTTATTTTCAAAAATTATCATTTATCTCTTTTGATATTTGTATTCTTTTAAATCTCCTCGATAAAATTACTTATTTATTTTGAAAGATTTATCAACTATTATTCTTAAATTTATTAATTATTGATAATTCTTAAAATTAAATTAATAATTTTATTCAGATAATGTAAAAAATACAAATTGTAAGAAAAGTAAATGTTGATGCGAGAAGTTATGGTCGTCTTCAACCTCTACCACTAGCATGTCTTTTTTTCTGAGCTCAGGTTCACAGAATTGTAAAACACTAAAAATCTCAAGGGTAAAGCCGATTTCTTGACGAAAACCCTCCGATACTTAAATCAATAAGGATTTTGCTTGTATGTGGGATGAAGACCAAAACTGAACAGAACCAATCAGAAAAAAAAAAGTTGAAAAGTGTCTTATTATATAAGTTAGTGTTGAATCCCCTCTCTCAAAGTTAGTGCGTAACTTCTATGCTCCTTGAATTATGTATTTTAGAAACTTAAAATTTTGTACCTTTGAACACGTGTTGTTGTATTTATGACGTGTTTAAAAGCCTACTACGGAAATCACGAGACGTGGACAACATGATAGTATCCCTGCCATATATGCCCTGAGGCTCCGAGCACGTGTCCCCCGAGGTAGAACCTCCAGTTTTTTCGAGAATGAAGTCCTGATCTCCCTAAGGCACTTCCTGGAAATGAACTATGGCTTTAACGACAGTACATAATATAATAACATTATGAAAGTATGCAAGTTATAGATGTCCCTGAATCCCTAACGTTATATGCAAGATATATCAAATTGTTCCCCTGAGATGAAACCCAGAATGATGATAATTGTAGGTCTTTTTTCGAGTATAGATCTATGAAAAACAGCTCGTAGAAGACCTCTTAACTAATGACCTCGGGTGGTCTATCCGAGATCGACGCAAGACGATCTCTTTGTTCTCTGTGTCATATCGAGAGCTCTCGGGACGTCCTCATATCATATATAAGGTTCATTAAGGGTTATGATAGGCTTTGGAGATGGACTTGGGTTTGTGGGCCGGGCCTCGATGAAAATATTCTAACAATAAATAATAATTTTTAAACATATTTAAACTTTAGAGGAGAAAAGTATATTTTAACCAACGGAATTTGTCAACCATGAGCATTAATCCTTATGCACATTGGGAGAAAGTGGTCTTTCAAAAGCCTCACCTGAAGTTTGTAATAATA
>JAVXUL010007229.1:0-12577 GCA_035590515.1 Trichilia minutiflora | reverse complement strand
AAAACAAGCAAAATCAAATGTTCATTTAACACTTTGTTATAGGCTTTCAATAATCAAATCCACAAAAAAATTCTTCCTATAAAACCAGTGAACATGATGCGCATCCACCAAAAAGGGTCGATGCTATTTTTTAGTCGCTTTCATATGCAAGTTAGAATAAAAGCTTTCACTTTCACATGTAAGTTAGAATAAAAGCTTTCACTCTCACAAGTTAGTTAGAATAAAAGCTTTCTCCCTGTGGTTCTAAAATTCGAATGTAATCTCCTACCTTAATCAGAGTCTGCATAATGCATGCATTATAAGAGTCAAGGCCAAAATTTCGAAGCCAAAAGAAAAATGTAAATTGGAAAGCATTCCTTTCTAAATTAATTCTATTCATCATTTCTATACAGATGAGCAATAATCCTTCCACGAAAAATCACAAAGCACACCACTGCCATTTTTATTCTCCAGCACATGAATTTACTATTACTGAAAGCATGAATTATAGATAAAACTGTCCCATATAACATATGTCATTCACAACCTTTACTATTAGAACTTAATTCAGTATTGCTAACCGTGAAAGAGACATGCAAAAAGAATGAAGAGGTATGTACCGAAAGTGTAACAAATATATGTAAATTGATAAATGTACCCCATTCATAAATAAACAAACATGACAAATATTACCTTTCTAACTTTTATTGGTTTCTTTTTGAGCTCAGCCTTGGCCCGCAACTGCCTTCGTCTCAGAATTCCATGATACTGCTTGGCATTTACATAAACTGGTTCCTCTGTCATTTCAAGGGGCAATGCCATTCTTGGAGAATGCACTCCAACACAATGAGAATGAACCTAAAACAATATCCAGTTACTATATAACACATTCAGGTTCTAAAGCTTTTGTTTAATAAAAAAATTCATCTAATGTCTATGCTACCTCTGCAGGTATCTATAGCAAGCATATCCATAGAATCTATGAACAAAAGTTATTTTAAATATCTTTTTGTTTGCAGATTTGGCACCTTTATTCAATAGCCAAACATATAAATTTCAGTCAGAATAAGGTACAAGATACCAATGAATACTGCCTAGTATTTACATTAAACCTTTCAAAGCAATTAACACTAAGTACAAAGATATATACTGCATAGTTGTACTTTATTTGTAACTTCAGTACACGAATCTCAGCCAGGTCAAGATATAAGATGGGTATAACCACCACAAATGATCCTTCCAACTCTTCTTGAATAAAGAGGAGACAAAAAACTTCAGGAAGAGAGTTTTACCCTTGACCATTGTCCGTTTTCTTACACTCTTTAGCCTTCTGTGTGAGGTTTTTAGAACTGAAATACTACTCTTCAGCTTCTTCTGTCAACTTAAATTTTGGGATTAACACTGTCTCTAACATGATATTAGAGTAATTGATCAAGAGATTTTGTGTTCAAACCCTCTATTCTATTGATTGAATTATAATATAGAGCAAAGCAGGATTGTGTTTGGATCCATGTGACAAGTCCATTATTTAAAATTTGCCTTGCACAAGGACACGTTAGAGTTTGGATACTATTGTTAGGCCTTCTCCTATCATATTTAAGCTTTGAGTTTGATGGTTCCTCAGCAACGTTATTGAAGGCAAATTATGATTTCATCATAAATTACATTGACACTTCTCAATCTAAAATTTTGCTCCCAAGATTTCAACTCCGGACTTGGGGAATGAAAAGCATACAAATGAATGGAATTAACTCCTTATTTCCATTTAATGCTAGTCTTAAGTACTACTAAAACGTAAAAGCACCTTCAATAACTGAAAAACTTCATAAATTTTACATTTAACAGTACCTTCATTCTTTTCTAACTGAGATCCCCTCCATCAGGAAAACCAAATCTATACATCATGTATACTTTGGGTCAAATAATTAAAAAAGGAACTGAGTAATTTTTAATTTTTCCCAATTGTAGAACAAGTGAACTTCTCAGCTAAATGGATACTAAGTAAAAAGCGGGTCTTCGCTGCATCTGTAAACATTACAGTTGAAACATTAAGCAACCAGGAACATATCAAACAAAATCAAAGAATATAAACAAGATGCAAATAGTTGCTTACTAAAGCCTGAGGTCCATATGCAGGCACAGCTCCCTCATAACATGGATCAGAAAACAGATACGGTGCACACGCCTGCAAAATAAAGTTACAGGTTTCGTTCTTGCTCTATGGCAATCAAGAAAGGACGAAAATAGCAATGAACACTGAAATGGTTAATTTCTATCATAAACTAAGCACACTGCACATGCAAGTATCACTAATGTTGAAAGAACCATATAACCAATGGGTTCCACCAGTATGCACACACACATTTATGGGTGTGAGGAGAAAGAAAGAGGTTACAATAGAATGGCCAACAAGTTCCAGCTGTGTAGGTGGGTGTTCCTGCAATGGCAGATACACTATGGATGCGGCATGCTGTGGCAGCTGATGTTCTCCAAATTTTCCACCTGGCCACAGAATCCTCTTCAGTTTCATAATGTTCATAGCATGAGGGCTATGTTTTTCTAATGGAAAAGCATATAAATTACTAGTGATTGCAACAAGTACCAACCATTAGACAAGATATACCTTGTAAATTCAAAATCTCATTGACATGCATAAAATAGGGATGAAAAATCTTTTACAGCATAGTTGGTCAAGATGGAATCAGATAAAACATAATCATCATGGAGCAATCAAAAGAAGGATGGGAAACCAAAAGAAAAATCAATTGAAAGTCCAGATTCGATATCAATGAATGCATAATTAGCAGATAGTTGCTTTTGTATTATGCATATTCCACATTTCACTATAACCTATCTAATTCCATTCAATGACAACTATTGAGGAACCTCTTTCAAGCATTTAATCAAATCAAACATGCCAATGAACCAATCAGCATATTTCCATTTTCCTTGCTTTTAACTCAGACCAAGCCAAATAAATAGACAGTGTTTGACACAAACAACAAAATTTAGCAATTTATTTTGTTAAAATCATATAATGAGCATAATACTTTAAGTTAATAACGCATGATAAACACTAAAACAGAAAATGTTTGCATATGGACATGAATACATAGGTTTGGCTCACATATGTGTGAATATCTTATGCTTAGTAGAAAAAGGACATAACAATGTGGAAAACTGAAGTCAAACATAATGGCAAAAAATTAATTTCTGAACCAACTTCTTATAACAAGCACCGTTCAATCATAAAGATTATTTGCTATAGAATCTCTATCAACTCAGAGTGCACCCATATCATAAATGTTAAGGAAAAAATTGAAAAGAAACCATCTATACATAGAGTAAGCGATACTAAACTCCAGTAATCAATGTCATGTAAGCCATTATAGATGGTTTCTTTTTAGTTAATCAGCTTGATATCTACCATGATGTAAGCTAGCATCACAATCTTAAAACAACATCAAGGATAGTTCTTGTAGACAAAAATTGAAGTCAATAATACCTGCTTGTGGTACTTCAGTAATTAGGGAATCCTTGTTTGCATTAGTTCTCCCATCCATTCCACCTTTAACTTGTGATCTGCTGGTTTTGGTCCCTAAACCACCATTTATTGGCTTTCTTGGTGAAGAAATATTTTCCATGCTTTCCCCTAACACGTCCTGGTAGACACAATCATGCCATATACTACACCACCATGGTTGCGAACAATCCGTGTATGGATTACTGCTGTTCAGTTTAGCTTTGGATTGTTTATACCCTTGGGATTGTTGTGCACAGCTCCTATTCTCTAAAATCTATTATCCCAGGATCTTCTGTACGGAAAAAAAAAAAAAAGGAAGTCAAGTCTAAGTCATGAACAAGCATAACGCAAATTGAGAGAGTGTTACTTTGCTGTTCGCACGTTTCATTAAAATGAACACAGAACAAGGTTAGTGACCCACAACCATACAGGTAATTCAGTACCATCAATATAGACACTCACAAAAAAAGGGCGAGCACATTCACATATTAAGTCAGTAGAGAAAATAAAAAAACAAAATGTGACTTTCCATGTCGCATATAAAGAGAATGCTTAATTACGAAATCAACAGGAATTGGTACAGCGCATAAAAGGTGAAACCCAAGGAAAAGCAACTATACGAAAAATGTTGTGTATGTGCGTGAATACATTCATTTATATGCACATTATAAAGGCAACTGACAATCTGCATTTGGCCAAGTTTGTCAAAACTGTCAAAACACTAGCCATGTCTGACAACACAAACCATTTCTATCATGCCATTCTAACCAGCTACTTTATCCAAATTGCCAAAGCTTCATCTGAGAAGCTCTGGCTCAACTGAATCAAAGAACTCCGTACAGCTTGCTTATTTAGCTAATGAACCATGCACGATCCGTAATTTCAAGCTCATATTCATACACAAACCACTCACATACTAAAGCTTTGTCCCATAGGCCGGCGAACAAGATTCATTAGAAAATTTAGTATAAAGTATGATCTATTACACCATTCATCTGGGCTTACAATTTGAAATCTAGAGAATTTAATTTTGAATAATATCGCATACACCTAAAATTCATGAGTTATAACAAGCAGCCCACCTTTCAATTAAAAAATATCAATATTTAAAATCCCTGGTCCTCGATTCGTAAACTTAAACAAGTAAAATAATGGTAATAAAAAAATCTAATTAAAAACAGAAAAAAATATAATCAATACTACCAAACAGAAAATTCAAACAAAAAAAATCTATAAGATGGTCACAGAGAGAGACGGGAAAAACTGGTAAGCCTATAATTCTTCTTGTTAAAAGAAGAATCCATCAAGAACAAAGTCATATGGATAACAGTCACCGTCCACGATCATAATCATAATTACATGCGTGCATGCATAGATTCAGTTGAATCATCCTCGATTATAAATTTCTCAGAACAATTTGAAAACTTCAATAATCACTGTAAATACTATCGAACTATTATTTTTAACTCACGGAGTGAAACTACTAACAAACAATTAATAAGCATATATTTCAAAACTAGTGATTAATCAGCAAAATAATTTACATGCAAAAAAATAATAATCTAACGAAGAAAAAGAGTTTACCCAGAAAACTTACTATTACGTAGTTAAGAAAGCGAGCAAATGAAATACAGAAAGTTTAAGTATCCGAATTCGATTTGTATGTGAATTTCACGCAGAGAATGTTGCTCCTGCTGTTGTTGTTGTTGCCGTTGCTGCAATATGAGTAGCTGTAGTAAACGATAGAGCCAAACATTTGGGATTTAAATCCTAAAAATGGAAGTTGATAAATATTTCAAAAAAGGAAAATAATAAAAAGGGTAGTGTCTTGTAATTGACGTCGTTTTCTTTCTCCTGCTTGAAAGAGTGTCGTGGAAAGAGATGTATAAGAAGTGGCCAACGAGGACCGTTTTATAATCATCAATGACGTCATTGCCCTTTCATTTTTTGGTATGACCAACAGCAAATGACTATTTTGTTTTTCTTTAACTTGTTTAATTATCCTAATTTTTAGCCAAAAATGGTTAGAATCATTATCAGTCTGGCCTAGTTTTTTTATTACTTTTTTATTTCTTTTTGTAAAAAACTATATCAAATATATTTAAATAAAAACATTTTTTATAATTTTTTTTTTAATTTATAAATAAAAAAGCGATTTTTAAAAATTTAAGAAAGAGGAGCTTTCTCTCATCTTCTCATTAAAAATACAGATAAAATATTATTTTTATTTTTAAAATACCCTTGATATAATTAACGCTCTCTCTACGATATCAATTATTTTCTCTCTCTTCTAGTCACTCTCCTAGCCTTTTCTCTCTCTTACAACATTAACGTTCTCCCAGTCTTTTCTCTCTCTTCCAGTCACTCTCTCTACAACATCAACTCTTTCTCGTCGAAGATCTTCCTTTCAGATAAAATCTTCTGTCTTTTCTTTTCTATTTGGATTTTTGTAAAACCTATAACCTAATTCATTGAATTGTTGATTACTCGATTTTATTTATTGATTTTTTGAATGGATTATGGGTATGTTTGATTTCTAAAAAAATACAGGAAAAAAATATATTATAATTTTTCTCGTCGATGATCTTCCTCTCCGGTAAAATCTTTTGTCTTTTCTTTTTTATCTAGATTTTTATAAAACCTAGAACCCAATTCATTGGATTGTTAAATATTTTAGTCTAACAAAGTCAAATACCTTTCATAATAATTTTAATAAAAAAAAAAGATTATTTTAACTGTTATGCCAAATAACTTTTTTATAAAAAAGACTTTTTATAAATTAATTTACCAAACAGCTTTCAACTTTAATTTAGAATCTCTTTTTTTAAAGAGAAACAAAATATAACTTTTAAGTACTTAAAAAGCCGTACCAAACAGTCTCTTAATAAATGCTTCAGCAAATGAAAAATTTTACATGCGCTGAATGTATCGTTACTCCAACAAAAACTAGCTATGACAAGTCTATCTAGTATGTGTAAAAACTAACCAATCAATCAGTCTGATCAATTGCGGCATCTAATTTTGATCCGGAGAAATCTCCTGGACGATGAGCTCAAGGTTAAAAATTTTGATTATAAGATTCTACTCTTAATTGTTAGACGGTTTCAAATAAAAGTAAACTGAACATTTGTACTTCAATAGGAACTGCCAAATTAAATGAGGTGAAACCAACCAATGTGCTACATCAAAATGAAATTCAAGCAGAAACAGTTCTCATAATACTACTAGTAAAAATCTTAAAAAAGAATTTCCCATGCCTAGCCATAGGTCGATAGTCTTTCTTCCAAAAATTGATGCCATAATACAAAACATCAAAAACAACAAAATTTATGGCAGAAATCAGCATCTGTAACCAACAATACAAACATTAAAAGTTCCTTAAATATCGAATGATTCCCAAAATTAATTTATAAATCACTATGATACAGATGAAGTTTCGACGACTTAAACTGAAAACAAGAGCCAAAATTTATAGCATTATTCACCTTGTGACAGCCATTTAAACCTTGAGGAAAGCCATATCTTTTGACACAGGTAAACAAATGCTCCACGCGTGCAGGCAGAAAAACATGGTAGTATATTCAGATATTCCAGGTTTTCACTATGCATGATAGAAAAACATGGTAGTATATTCAGATATTCCAGGTTTTCAACATTCACATCATGCATGGTGATAATGATGCAACTTGTATAATAACACCTTTCCAGCAGCATTTCCCACAGCCATAAAACCACTGCCAGGACTAAAATCTAAGCATCGAGGATACTGCAAGTTCCTATTTGATGGAGGCCAGTTGGAAAAGACATTAAATGAAGGAACATGTATCAACTTCAAACTGTTCTTCTTCATGGTTGAACAGATTGCCAATATTTGAGCATCATTATTGAATTTCATAAAATCCACTTTGGTTGTCAGATTTTCGATGGCCTTGATTGGTTTCCTCTTACCTCCCAAAAACTCCTCCCTGTTGTAAATGTTCACAATCCCGCTGTCCGAACCTGCTGCAAAGAAAGTTCCATTAGGCGAAGTGCAAAGAGATGTACCATTTATGCAACCATCATCAACTGCTTTATGGATGCATGCTCTAGTTCTCAAATCCCAATGGTAGACCTGCCCATCACCTCCAGAACTCAACAACTGCTTCCCATCATTGGCAAAAGCAAGGGATCGAACAGTTCCATTCATTTTCAGGGTTCCAATCAGCTCCTTTGTTTTAGATGAGACCAACAAGATATAACCTTCATTGCCCACAAAGGCAATCATATTAGAATCAGGGGAGACTTCAAATGTTTCCAAGCTTTTCTCCTCCCGACTAACCAGGGGTCCTATTTTATCAACTTTTGCTTTCACTAAATCAAGACTGTAAAAGAATTTTCTCCTTCCAGCTATTATGACCTGAGAACCATCAGGGAAGAAAGAAGCCTTTCGAATGGGACAATCTTCAAGGAAAATGCTCTGTATTTTGGTATTCCGTCTGCCATCAATCTGAAAAAATCTTAGTCTTCTATCCAATCCAGCAACAAGCAGCAATTGAGCATTACGATGGAACTGAACAGAATTTATAGGACCATTTGACTGCTCCTCAGCATTTGCATCTACAAGTCTCGAGTATTCAAGAAGGCGAGGCAACAACTTTGCACTATTCTTCACAACAAGATCTTCATCTGTTTTAAGAATATCATCCACAGCTTCAACATCTTCATAACCACGAGCCACCACTACTCTATTTTCTTCATCCGTTGATTCATCATCATAAGTGCCATCACCCCCTATTTGTGAATCAAGTTGGGCCCATTCTGTGCCAGGGTTCAGCTTAGCATGCTGAGCCCTCAGTCTTGAAACATACTCTGAACCAGAAATCAAACTCTCATCCTCTTCCTTTCTCAGCTTCCTCAACCTATTAACTTTAGCTATATTTATATTGGTCTTTTCCTCTTCCTCATCCGCCCAGACAGGTTTCTTTCGCCAAGTTACCTCTTCCTCTTCACTTTCTTCTAAAAATTGTGCATCCTTTTCATAAACTAACATGTTATTAGCAGACCGGTCCACAAAATACACAGCAGAACCAGTCTCAGCTTCATCTTGGATGTTTTCCTCGTCTTCCTTCCCAAATTCAACAGGAGCATAAAGTGACCCAAACAAAAAGCTCTCCAGCTTTTTCATTTCCTTTTGTTGCTCTATTCCCAATTTCTTTTCTTTCTCTCTCTTTCTCTTCTTGGCCTGTGATATTTCCAAATCAGACTCTCTTCCATCCTCAACATCTTTGTTCGCTTCCACAAGCAGAGGCTCATCACAATTCTCCGTTTTTGTCCTTAATCTATTTTTAGAAACCACATTCTGAGATATCAAACTCATTTTTTGCGAAATAAAACCTACTTCTGCAAAATCAAACAATACGTATATGAGTGACCCGTAACATTTTCAAATCACAAACTACTCTTTCAGGAGGTATTTGTATTATTTTTTAAAAATAAATTTTGATAATACTAATTTTTAATGAAATTTATATATTTTTATATTAAATATATAAAACAATTATCTCATAATAATTATAATTTAAAAGATATTACTTCGTAATATTAAAAAGATGACAAGTGTGGAAGTAAAAATAAGTACGTTGGGTTAGTAAAATTTTTTGGAATAGAGATTTTATAAGTAGAGTTTCTTAGATTTATATTTTTAACAAAAAAAAAATTACTAGTTATTTGATTGACACCATTAATTTTTGTTAAAAATTGTGTAATTATTTTAATAAATAAATTAAAAAAATTATATTAAAAAATAAAATAAAATTTTGAAAATAAAATGAGCATAGTTTAAATAATTTGACCTTTTAAAAAGTTTTAAAATTTTCTACTAATAAAAGTTTAAGTTTTGAGCTTCTTTCAGTAAAAGTACAACAATATTTTAATCATTCAAAAACTCTTTTTTAAAAACAATTACATGATAAAAGCAAAAAAATTAAAATTAAAATTTTAATATTAAAAACACTCGTTAAACCCATAAAAAAAAATTAAATAAGCACGTGGTAAATGCTATTTCGTCCATCAATTATGGCATAGCAGCGAAAAAATCAATATAAGTATGCATGTGAATGAGTTGCATCCCGTTCCCATGTGATGAAAACATAACATCATTATTATTTATCCATAAATAATTATATTGTAATTACTTTTAAATCATTATCATTTATAGATAATATCGATCCGATTTAGAATATATGATTTAAATATATATTTTAAATTCAATTTTTATTCGTCATTTATGATTTAAATAAAATATCTAAATAATAGTATATTCAATTAATATCTTTTTAAAAATTAATAAAACAACGTTTGTTAATCGAGATAAAATTTAAATACTCTGAATTATCAAAAAAAAAAATTATGAATCATTTCAGATAATTCTACATAATTCAATAACTTTATAAGAATAAATTAAGTTTTTTTTTACTATTTTCTCTCTATTTTTCTTCCATCTTTTTCTGAAATCAAATACCTTATATTTGAAAAAAAAAAAAAAAAGAATTCCATACAATCTCGTTAATCTAAAAACAATATTGTAAATGAATTACAAACTTATATTGTCACAATATGACTCAAATAATACTTAATTAATGGGTTATGTTGAAGTAAGTCTAATCAATAACTTAATAATTAGATATTATATTAAAAATAGTATTAGAAATACAAAAAAAAATTTTAGAGTACGATATATTATTATTTTAGTATTTAATAAAATAAATAATTGATAAAATTGTTAGTTAATAAAATAATATAGAGCATGAAACAATTAATACTATTATACCATATTAATTTGTATACAAAAATTTATATCTTTAATATTATTTTTGTACTAATCATACATAATTATAAGTATTGAAAAGAGAGAAAGGTAATAGAATCAATTGGTCTATTTTTCCCTAACCTTTTTTCTCACGATAAAAGAAAAGGGAGTGACAGATAAGGTAGACAACTGTTTTGGCATAGAAATCTAGAGCGCTTACTCAAAAGATCGTAAGGAATTTTGAAGTTTGAAAGCACCTTCATGAACAGCTAAGCAAAAGACAATACGTAAAGCAATGCATTGCTCAAAATTCACACAGCACTTGTTCCAAATTTCTGCTAACACTCAAAGCTTGATATATATAGATATATATAGGTAATTTCTTCCTTCTTTCCTTCTTTGATTTCTTTTTAATATAAGAGGATACCATTAAATGAAAATTGTGACAGCTATATTCCAATACGTGTAGGTAGCCCTAAAGTATAAGCAACATATTGCGCAACTGCCCTCCAACCACTACGGTTAAGGAAACGTATAAATATTGCATATACACCCACTATTCTTTGATAAATTCCTTCTACAAAAAGAATGGTTTAAAATTATTTTATCTTTGTACATGAAAATTTGGTCTCCAGAGTAGTATTAAGTCTACATACTCTTATACAACCTCAATTATACAAATTAATATGATAGATTATATTATTATTATTATGTGTTTTATATTTTCAGACGAGTTAAAAATAAATTCATAAATATAAAAAATATATAATTTATATAATAATATTATTTATTATATAAGAAATTTGTATGTTTAGTTTCGTTAAATTATTAAATATTAATAAAAATAAAAGAATCCCACTAAAAATATCAAATTACACACTGGGTTAGGAGAGATGACAAAATTCTAGTACAAAAGTACAATGAGTAGATGCTGGCCCAATTCTTATAACATGGACTTATGCTAAGAAAACTAATTCTCATAATGTGAGGCCAGTCAGTCGTTGGGTATCCTTAAGCATTTGTTGTGCTATTGTTTAAAATGGTCTTCAGCCATTTAGTTCGTGGGTGTCCTTAAAATTAGGTAGGTTTCCTCGTGTTTTTCCTAGGCAATAGAATTTGAATAAAATCAATTGTTAAAACGGGCTAACTTGGGCTGGATGATTAGTGCACCACGATGAATTCTAATTGGACGTAAAGAGAGATGGTATTCCAACACTCTACACTCCTTTTAATACCCCTTTTTAACTTATAATTTTAACTTTAATTAAAATGACATAAATGAAAGCTAAATTTAATAAAATCAACACTAATTTTAATTGTTGTAAAATACTGTTTATAGCTAATATAATTTATTATTTATTTTAAAATTTTAATTGTCATAAACCCAAAATTTTTAAATCCTACATTAAATAAAAATATATCACTTATTTATGCTAAATTTTTATTAATTTTTTTCTCTAAATAGGTATCTTAATTGAGAAAAAAAATATTTTTATTTATTTACTTACTTGTTATGGGATTTAAGTAAGCATTATTATGGAATTTAACCAATAATAAAAAAAGAAATTTTTTATTAAGAATTATTGGTTTCGAATTAATTTTTTATTTTTTAAAATTGCATCCATTTGTGGACATTGAGTCAGAAGCAAGTAGATTACGCAACCAGAACACTTTCCACGTAATTCTTATTGAATGGACCAGAATGACTCACACGTCGTTTGCATTATTTTTGAAACACGTATGGCTACAAATACAATCCCACCAAAGCGAACTCTTTCTACATATGAAATGTCGTTTTCATTTGCTTGTAGAATCTGTAAAAAAAAAAAAAATTATTTCTAGAGAGGAAATATATTTCTTTCAAATATTTAAAATTTGTCCTCTAAAATTACAACAACAAAGAATCGATTTGTTGATCTCTTTCTTAATTTTAATAAAAAAATAAAATGGGTTGATAATCATAAATATTTATTAGTATATAAAATAAATATGACCCAATACTTTTAACTGTTGTTATTCGGTTGCTTGCCTTTGCCTCTTTGTAATTAGAGCTGTTAAAACGGGTTCGGTCTGACGGACCGATCCGTTTAATCCGTAAAATAAACGAGTTAGGGTCAATGATTTTTAATCCGCGGATTAAACGGATCAGTCCGTTTAACCTGCGGGTAAAAGAGTTCAAACCCGTTTAATCCGTGGGTTAAACGGACCGGCTCGATTATATTAATTAAATATTTAAAAATATTTTTTAAAATTAAATATTTATTATATATTTATAATAATAAAATTTT
>JAVXUL010007208.1:0-27814 GCA_035590515.1 Trichilia minutiflora | reverse complement strand
TCAATTTCTTAATAATAAAAGCATTGTGGTCAACTATAAGCATATCATCAACCTAAAGTAAAAAGATGATATAGTCACTATCAGAGAACTTTATTACAAACATACAATTATTAGAAGTAGTCTTCTTATAGGCTTGCTTCTTTATAAAAGACTCAAATTTTTTATACTATTGTTGTGGTGCCTGCTTTAGTCTATACAGGCTCTAATTCAACTTACAAACAAAATTCTCTTTATCTTTCATCTTATATTGCTTTATCTACTCCATATAAATTTCTCCTCCAACCCATCATAAAGAAAAGCAGTTTTCATATTTATCTGCTCAATCTCAAGATCAAGCATAATGTTTAAACCCATAACAACTTTGATAAAAGACATCTTGACAACTAGAGAGAAGATCTCATCAAAATCAATCCTCTTTTTCTTACTAAATCCCTTGACAACTAATCTAGCCTTATATCGTGGACGTGAAGAATTCTCATTTTGCTTCAATCTATAAATCTAATGATTTTTCAAAGCTTTCTTATAGATTTAAGTAATTTTACCAACTCAAATATATGATTATCATTTAAGGATCATATCAATCCACCAATTTTTATTTTCTTCATTACTTCTTTAAAGCATTCAAGCTCACCACTGTCGATCAAAAATATATTAATCAACTCATGAATATGAATTCTAGGGTACTGTCTTCTTTGCCCTTTTAATATTTTCAATGGTCTAACCTTCTATGAAAATAATATCTCGACTTCTCATAATCTTCTTCTAAATATAATCATATAATCTGCAGTCAAACTCATCAGAACTATAACCAAGAAAAATGTATTCTTGTGTCTCAACATTTAACTTAGACCTTTCATCTTTTGAAATATAAACAATGACTTTATAACTAAATACTCTTAGATGATTATAGAAACATCCCTTCAAAACCAAACTCTTTCTAGCACATCACCATATAAAATAACTATAGAAGATAGATTAATCACATGTACTGTTATACCTAATGCTTCATATGTTCTGCTACACTATTTAACTGAGGTATCTTGGGTGGTATTATTTGACTTAATACACTTTAATTTTTTTTTTGTTTCTTAACCAAGACTTGGAATTGCTTGAACGCATCAAATAACTAATCTTTTATTTTTTAGAAATAAACTCAAATCTTTCTTGAATAGTCAGCAATAAAAGTCACAAAATAAACTGCACCACTAATAGTTTTTGCAAGCATTGGATCATAAACATTTAAATGTACCAACTCTAGTAATTTGGATTTTCTTAAAGACGAATGACTTCTGAAAAAAAATCTCTTTTATTTATTTGTCAAATAATATGCACACTTTTCAAGTTTCATACTCTTTACTCTTGAATATATATTTTTCTTAACTAATATACTCACTTCCTTCTTATGTGACAAAGTCTCTTCTATCATAATGCAGGAACATCCTCCATGACATTGTATATACCATTTGAAATCGTAACTTACAGAATATATAAAGAAGAATACTTTATACCTCTAATAACCACTAATGATCCTTTGATCAATTTTTATTTTTCATTACCCTTATAACTATGATATCCATCATCATTAAACTTTGCAGTGAGATCAAAGTAAGTTAAATATCAAGTGTATGCTTAATATTTTTGAGAACTAATGGCATTTCACTTTCAATTTTTAAACTAACTTCTCCTATATCTATTACTTTGATCAAGTCATCATTGCCCATCTTCAATATACCGAAGTCACCTGGTGTGTAAGAAGTGAAAATTTCTCTTCTAGAAGTAATATGATAAGATGCTCTACTATTATAAACCTAACTCGACTCACTACATACAATATTCACATTATTATTATGGCATATAATGACAAGTTCATTTAACACAGTAACAACTTGATCATCTTTGTTATAATCATTCTTTTTTTTACCATTATCATTCTTTTTTTCTCATTTTAATTGAAAATAATTTCTCTTGATCTGACTCTTCTTACCACAATGATAAAACTTAACATTCTTCTTCCATGATCTTGATTTGTTTCTGTTCTTGCCTTTATCTTTTAGACTTCTGCTCTGACTTCTTTCTCTTTTTTTTTATAATGAGGACTTCTTAATTTGATGAAGAATCCTGAGTTTTTCTTTTTACTTCTTTAACAAAATCATGGTAACTATACCATCAGGAGCTATATTACAAAGCAATATACAAAAAGTCTCTCAAGTGTTTGATAATATACTAAGCAACCACCACAAGCCATATACCTCATCTTTAAATTTAATGTTTATCATTAAAAGTTAACCCAACAATCCTTGCAACTCATTCAAATGATTTAAAATTGATTGACCATCTCTATATTTTAAGCTTATAAATTGTTTTAATTAAGAATATTTTATTGTTACCGATCTTTCTCGTATAAAATGACTCAAACTTATTGTACAAAGTTCTAACTGTATTTCCTTGCTAATATCTTTTAAAATATTATCATCTACAAAATATTGGATGAACCTACATACAACTTTATAGTCAAGAGTCCAATTAGAATCACTCATATTTTTTTTGCTTTGATTCACCAAATACTGGTAAATGCCAACGTTTCATGTACAAAAGATCTTCCATCTTATCCGTCCAAATATAATAATTTATTATATTCAAACTAACTATTTTGTTTGTACCTGAATCTATCATTCAATCAAATACAATATTAACCAAGCTCTGAAAAATTATTCAATTTTCTCTTTGATTGAGTATGTGAAGAACCAAATAAACACACCACATACAAATATGGGACAACAAGGTAATGATCAACACAAGCAAACTTTTAACATAAAAAACTCCAATTTAAAAGATAAAAATCATGAGATCATTCTCGGAGTCCACCCAAATCATCACTATAAATTTTTAGGTACAAATCTATGTCAAATAAATATGAAATCTATCTCACAATCACTAATAATAATAGAATAAATACTCAATAGTTACAAGTGAAAATCAACCAAAAGAACAACTCAAAATTGGTATAAAATAAAACTTTCTTACCCAAAAAAATTAACACCTTCAAAGTTGCTCCCAAATCTAAGTTATAATTATCAAATGACAATCTAATCGCTTCATATTAAAAAGCAACATGTTCTAAATATATCTTTGAAATTTCAGTTTGATCGGACGGTGAATCATCTTTTAATAATTAAAAATGTAAATTTTGCACACAGAAAATTTTTCTGCAATTATGGCCTATCCACTCTCTGCCTTGTTGGCCGTGTCTCTTTCACCTTCACCCCAATTGAGATGTTTTAATTTAGGGATAACAAGTGACTTATATACCCTAAACTTGGGCTAAATTATTGGACAAAACCTATTCAAATTTCCTTCCATTTTAAATCAAGCCTCTAATTAACCTATTCAACAATTAACAGCTAACAACCCATTTTACTTAATTATATTCAATCAAGTCAACTATCTTTTCTGGAGCTATAAATGAGGATGCTCATTATTGTTACATAAATATTTTGCTTTCGAAATGTTTTTTCAAGTTGTTAATGTTCTTAAATTATGATAGTTTATAGGATACAAACTCTTTTATATTAAAGAAAAGAAAAATTTAAGGAAGTCCGAATAGAATTATTCAATAAAAATATATTGTAGATTATAAATTTTTTCTTTTGTTGTAATTACTTCCTCTTCTGATTAGTGAATTTCAAATTAAATATATTTATAATCATAATTTATGCGATAAGTCAAAACAAGAAGTAAAGAGAAGACAGAAAATTTTTAGAAGATCAAACCAGCAATCAAGTACTGTATTCACAGAGGAATTGATATAATGGCATGTTCACTTTCCCATTAAATTTTCCCTTGTACAGCAAATACACAATACCAAGTCCACTAAATTAAATTAAATATTTCATCCATGAGGTATAATATATTAATTTCCCCATATCTACCTAGGTTTATTTCAAGGTTTGTTTGAAACTTGTGTCCAAACCTCAACATAAAACAACTTTGATGTCTTTTCCTTACACTAACTCATGAAAGGGTGTTGGGGTTGTCTATGCAGATGCATAATAATGACAAAGAAAGGTTAAAAAAATAAACGAAGAGAAAAAAAGGAAAAGGGTACAATGTGTAGGTGACGAATGAGAAAAGCCATTAACAATACAGCGACTGGAATATAAATGGAAATCCCAGATCAATAGCATGATTTCTAGTAAAAGCAACTGAAACCGAGGCAGCAAATCCATTGAATAAACCCTCCCAAGCTTTTTCTTTCTCTAAAGCTTGACAATTTCAGGAATATGAACTGGGTAACGATCTATGCAATCAGACCAAGGCCCATCTGTTGGTGTTTTGATTGTTTTGTTGCACTTCCAAACTGCGCTGTTACACTTAAACCCACTACCAAAAGCAATCTGCCAAACTCTGTCTCCTTTCTTCATCCTCCCTTTCGATTCTATATAGCTCATTTCATACCAGAGAGATGATGATGACGTGTTACCAAAACGATGTAGTGTCATCCTCGATGCCTCTACGTGTTCTGCTGATAGTTGCAAGTTCTTCTGTAATTCATCTATCACAGCTCTTCCACCAGCATGGATACAGAAGTGCTCAAAAGCCTGCTTGAAATCTGGAATATAGGGCTTCCATTTTGGGTTAAAGATTTTGCGGCCGACGAGAGTAAGAAGAAACAAGAGTTGTTCAGATGCGGGAAGGACTAGAGGTCCAATAGTGGTGATGTTTGATTTTAAAGCCTCTCCTGCTATTGCCATGAGGTCTTTCGACAATGAGATCCCTACTTTACCCTCCTCGTCCTCTTCTTCAAAAACACAACGGTAAGCCTTATTATCTGCCCCTTTGTGGGTTCGAACCACATGGACTAGGCGGTACTTGGCTCGAGATCTCTCACGCCGACGGTTCGATAACAGGATTGCAGCACCACCCATACGGAAGAGACAATTTGGAAGAAGCATGGCTCTTTCTTTTCCTTTGTAGTAGTTGGGTGTAATAATCTCTGTGCTCACTACTACAGCGTTAGAATTCGGATGCACTTGAAGAAGATCGCGAGCTAAATCGATTGAGATAAGCCCTGCACTGCACCCCATCCCGGAAAGATTGAAGCTCTTAATGTTACTTCTCAGCTTGTATTTATTGATAACCATAGCTGATATAGATGGCGTTGGTGAAAACAGACTGCAATTCACAATGAGAATATCGATGTCTTTAGGTTTCAGGCCAGTTTTCTGGAACAAAGAATCCATGGCTGAGAAAATAACAAGCTCAGCCTCTCCTCTAGCAGCCTCCATGGTTGGAGTTGGAGGTATGTAATGAATGGCAGGAGGCAAGCAAGTCTCTTCACCAAGCCCAGATCTTTCGAGGATTCTCATCTGAAACTCAACACTCTTAGGGTTGTTCTTCAAGATCAACCTTGAGTGTTCCATGAAGGTGGCAAATGGTACGCGGCATGTGACTGGAGGCTTGTAGCAGGCATAGTCAACAAGGTAGATAGTTCTCGGCTTAGACGTGAAATAAACGGTAGCGATGAAGATGATGAGGAAAGAAGAACAAAGAATTTGGACAAGATTAAAGTGAAGAGATTTCCAAAGATTAAGAATTTCATCAGGGCCGAAACGAAGAACCTCGATGAGAATACCTGCCATGATTGGCACCAGTACGAGATAAAGAATGTGATTGACCAGGTATTGGTAACCAAGTTTAACATATTTGAGCTTAACAGAGCTTGAGAAATCAGGTAAGATTTGAGGCATTTTTGCTTACTTCGTTTTTTTTTCCTTTTCTTTCCAAAAGAAAGAGTGAGAGAAAAAGATTGAAATTTGTTGATGAAACAAGCTAAGGGATTGCAGATAACAGAAGAGAAGGGGTTGGCATTTAAAGGCAAGGGGGACCGAAGCAACGAAGGAGGCAGATGAGAGGATTAAATGAAGGACTTCACGTCACTCAACGCTCACTTAACTTGGTATTAATTTTCATAACTCTCCCTCTCTGTCTTTCTCATTTTTTTTCTTTTTTCATTTTTCCAGTTGTAACTATACCAACCTACAGTACCAATTAGGATTTTTGGTATATCTGCCCTATGAGTTTGTGCTGTATAATTTGCTTGTTTAATTTGACCGACGATGTGATTCTAACGTTGTTGCTGTCATACGGATTACGATGATTATCAAATGATGAATTATATACAAACAATTATTTTCATTTGAATTATTTGAAAATTTTTGAGAGCATCACTCCCACTGATTGATTGATCAACTGTATCTAACAATAAATTAATTCAACTGAATGATTTAACCCTAATAAACCTCATTGAATCTTAATTAATTTTTTAATTTTTGTTTTAAAGAGACTTTAAAGAATGTTTTGGGTATCTATATATATCTGTATCTATTTATCTATCTAGCTATTTAGTTATCTATCTATATATATTTTGAGCAAAAACCACTTAAAAAGAGGATGAAAAAATTAAAAAGGTGAAACAGAGGAACAAAAAAAAGGAGGCGACATGAAATTTTATCTCAGAGTTAAAAAAGAAAAACTTAAATAAATAAAAACAAGAAAATGAAAACAAAAGCTGCACCAACTAAAGGAAGCTATATCTTTTGTATCTATGGGCTAATTGATTTAGAAAGTAGAAATTAGAAGAAAGGCAAATCATCCACTGTAATGCAAAAAAGATAAGCAACTTTACTGTAGCCCAGTGCAACGAAAGAAAAATTAATAAATTTTTAATAAATAAAAAATCTATTATATTTATAGTCTTGGACTTGGACAACTGGAGGATTCCATTAATGAAGAGAAAGAAAAGTCAAAATAAGGTATGTATCTTTATCTCCTTCATTTTTCTTCTTCGAAGCTGATTTTTTTGTGATAAATTTCCTTAAGCATGACATGTTATACCATTTCTCACGATCACATTCAGACCTAGTTTTCTGCAATTAATAAATATATATGCCACTGCGGCTGATTTTCCCTTTGTCCTTTTCCTTTCCATGCCCCAAAAATCTCATACTCCACATAAAATGTAACGGCCTTTTTTACTGAAGTTTTTCATTGGGTTGGCAATTTAGCGTGTATAATATATACACATTTCTCCTATGCAGAGAGACTGTAATGTAATTATATATGTAATGTTCCAACTTATCATGAATGAAGGGGTTTAAAATAATTCTTGTTGATCACCAAACACAACAAGTGGCTAGATATACCAGAGTTAATTAATGATTGTGGGGCTTAACCTAATTTTTTTGAGTTTAATTAACTATATTTTCTAAACGGCAATAGCAGTTAGGTGTTATTCGCTTCTCTACAGTTTGACAGAGATCACACAAATTAAATAAACGAAAAGAATTGGGTTTTCTACTCCCAATAGAATCTAATGTTGTGTCAAGCAAGAAATGAAATCTAAGTATGCTTACTATTTGCGGATGCTTTTGGATACAAATTATCACCTTTTCAAATTGTCAGAAATATATATTTAGGCTCTTAACTACATGGAAAGGGTAATGACAAATTCGTTTTCAATATTTTTCTTAGTAAAAAGGATTAATAAAGGTATAAATAGATTATAAAAATAAGTAAAAAGAATTAATAAAGCAATGAGTGATTTGATTATAAAAATTAGTAAAAAGCATTAATGAAGCTACAAATGTTTTGATTATAAAAAATTAGTAAACAGCAGTAATAAGTATGTGATTAATTTGATTATAAAATATAAACTTTGACACGAATTTATATTTTATTGGATCTTTTAAATATATAATAATCTTAATTTTAATTTTAAAATTTTAGGACAAATACTTGTACAAAAGATATAATGTAAGATATTAACTTGCACAAAATCTTGTTGAAGACAAATTTACAAAATAATCTACTGTAATACAAGATTATTTTTCATCAAATGAATCATAACTCATGGAATTGTAAAGAAAAATATCTTATGAAATTTACATGTAAAAAGCTAACCACTTGATACAAAAAATTTAATGCTTGCCTGATGAAAGTAGCATGGCTTCATTTAAAAACTCAAGTGGATAATTTGTCGCTCCTAACGTTCTAGGCCATATGATATAGAAGGTGTATCGCAACTGTCATTCAAATGGGTAAGGTGAGCTACAGTTAGTTAATTGATATAACTTTTGGAGGCACTAGATTAAAAACATTTTTCAGTTATTTTTTCAATATTTTTAAAAAATAAAAAAATATAATCGGTTGCGATACCTTTTTTTTTGTTGTTGTTGTTGTAATTTGGACAAGGTTTTAGTGGCAACTTCTTCTCCCCTGTTGTGAGTTCTCGTCCAAGTAGAAATTTAATGATGCCAGAAAATTTGGTTATTTAGTCTACTTTCGGTTTATTGGGTTTATTCCATTAGATATAATGTATTCTTTGAAGTCTTTAATTTCTCAATAAAAAATGATTTATTTTTCTTATTGGAGTTAACTTAAATTCTCATTAAATTTGGATCTAAATGAATGACTTTCATCACTCGAGATTTCTCAATTTTTATTATTACCAAATTTATGAGTTAAAATGCATTTTTCATGCTTTGATTTAGAGGTGTATATAATATTACTACAAGAACAATATATGTGGGAACAATGGTTTATGTATAATTTCTTAGTTTATTTAATTTTTTTGAAATAAATTAAAATTGTCATACTCATGAAGTTGTCATTTACCACTTTGCAATTGGCATAAAAGAGCAATGACATGTGGGCAAAGATGCAATGAAGGCAATCAACATTATAGCTCACTTTTCATTCTTTGAGTCACTCGTAAAGTTCTCTCAACTCTCCAGAGATTTTATTGACCCGACTGTTATTTAACTCAATGCTTTTGGCCGTTTTGCTCCTCTCGAAAAAAATATTATCGTCTAAAATCATCAAAGAAAAGTACTCAAATGATCATAATCTGACACTAATCGATTTTAGCATATATATATAGACTTAGTATATATATTCTTACATGTATGTTTAAAGAAAAGTTGTTTTATGTTCTCATATCTATTAAAAAATATATAACAAAATAATTGATGAGAAATAAATAAGGAAGGATAAGAGTAATTGTGGGTTGTGGCTAGTTGGCTGTTTGTTTGGAAGAGGAAGTTAGACTTTTTTGGAGATGATAAGATAGCTATTAGTTGGGCAGGTTGTAACAACCTTAAAAACATACCAACAAATTTAGAATATATTTGGTATTATTATTTTTTACTTAATTTTAAAAGTAAAATTATAATAAATATTTAATAACACTTATTTTTAATGAAATTCACTTATGTTTTAATTTATTAGAACAAAATTATAATAAAATAAGCACAAAGATTTAATATGGTTCAACAAAATTATCTCAGCTTTCTAATAAAAAATTTTATTATATAAATAAAATTATAAGAGTTATATATTCAAACCCTTCATCTACTCAAGAGCACTCTCAGTCAAATTTTTTTTAACGCCCATACAGCTTTCTTCATTACTCCTTTATAAGAGAATCTAAGAAATTTTTTGAATTAGATGTTGACTTAATTGCTCTCCTTGACACAATGAGGCAACCAAATTTTAACTATCTATAGTAAAAATTTGACCTGAATTCGCGGCTCAAACAAGTCACAAGCATGGTTAAAAGTTGATAGGTGTTTATCTATCATATAACTATTATTTAAAATTTTAGATTTTATTTCATAATAATCGTACAACTATGAAAATTTTGCCACAATAACATAATATTTCATGCACGTGTCAAGCGTATACATGAACACAAAAATAATGTGAATTGTTCTAATTCATATTCATATTAACGTCTGCTTGTGGTGCAGTTTTTCGAAACCAGTTTGGTGATTTTATGGGTACTTTTGCTGTGTTTTTGGGTCGCAAATCCTCCTTTGCCAGTAATTCTGGCCATCATTCATGTTGTCTAGCTTGCTTTTGGAAATTTATTTGGTTGGCGAGTGATCCTAAGCTGCTATCTCCTGTTTATTGGTTCAATCTTTCACACCTCCTTGGATGATTGCTAATGGGTGGCACAATTGCCGCAGCTTGATTTCATCGAAATCCTTCTATTCTTCTCACATATTCCGTGAAGGAAACAAAGTTGCACATTTCATGACAATCCAAGGTCTTTCCTGCTCAATCAATTTTTTGGTTTGACTCGCCTCCTATTCAAATCTAAGATATTCTATTCAAGGATCGCTGGGTTTTTTCCACATTATCGTTTTGCTTGAAGTTTTTTTCTGTTATTCTTTTTATTTATGATTATCTTTTATTATTAATAAAATTGTCTCTTTGAGGTTCATTAAAAAATATTTATATTTATGTGGCCATGGTTTCGACTTGCCCACGTGTATATATATATATATTTGTATACGTGTGTATGCACCTGTGTATGACGGAGCACAACTATTGAATTCGAATTAGCTTGCTTTATTGATTATCGGATTCAACTTCTAGAGCTTAGATTTATAAAAAAAAAAATTGTTGTGCTTGTAAAATGCTACAAAGAGCAGTTGATTTAATAATATGATTGATCCAAAAAGTGTTTACCCAAACGAATTGTATAAAAACATACAAAGATCAAGGGATTCAATATGATACCAATCAAATTAAGCTTACGACTATACATATATCTAATCTAAAATATTTATGAAACGGAACTCATACACAAAATTAAGGGTTTTGTTTAAAAAAAATAATTTGGTGAATTTAGTATCTTATTATGAAAATAAGAGATAAGATATTTTTTTATATTTACTTTTTCTTTATAGAAGGTGAGCTGAGTCGTGTCTATAACTTAAAAAATTAAATAATAATAATAATAATAAAAGAAGCTAGAGCATCAAACGAAGAGGCAATAAACGGAGAGTAGGAAGACAAAAACAAATGTCAACCTGCAATGAAATGGTCCCAATTCCAACCACTAGATTAAAGACATGTAGTCCAAGTTGATGAATCATAATTCTTGTTTCTTCCAAGATTCAACAAAATTCCAACGAGGTTGGATTTGACATTTTGCAATTACACATTATATACACACACATTTATGTATGTATGTAATTAATATGGTCCGTCACCACTAAAAATAAATGTGGAATGCCTTAATTTAATTAATTTTGAGGGTTGGACCGACTATCTTCCAACTACCAATGCTGACTGCTCCCAAACACCATCACCACGATTAGTTACAGCTTTCTTTGTTGCACATTAAATTTTGTTTAATAATTTTCCATTTGACGTGAACAAATCATGTGATTGTTGTTTCGTCTACTCTTCTTATCCGAAAATAAAATTTAATAAAATATAGAAAAAGAAAGAAAGTGTCTCTTATACACATTAAGGAAATTTTTAAACTTCTTTGAGAAGACACCAACCTTTATTCGCTGCATGGAGGAGTGTTGAGTTCATTTTAAGATTAAAAAAATTAAATAAAAAAACATTGCATGTCATGGATTCTCCATGGACGGACTTGATTAAATGGTTATAACTGCTACAGGTAAATTATTTGATTACTTTTTTTATAGTCATTTTCGTAGCCTATTATAAGTAACTTGTTGAACTTTTAAATGTGGATGGTTGACAAAATTGTTAAGGTTGGATAAGTTTGAAATTTGAGGCTAATCATACTGTTTTTGAAAATTAATTGTGTCCCCAAAATTTTCTTAGGCTAGATTGCTTGGAGCTGTCCGATCGATATTATGCAATGGTGATTTTTAAATCACAGTTAAAATAAAAGTTTTACATATTAAATATTAGTATAAATATTGAACTAATAAATCTTTTAGTTCGGTTAAAATAAATAAATAAATAAATAAATATTGAACTAATAAATCTTTTATTTAGTTTTTTAAAAATTTATCTATTAGAGTAATTATATAATTTTTATTAGAAATTATTCTCGATAATCAAATAATTGATATTTTTTTATTAAAAGTATTTTAAAAAACTCTATTTATAAAAGTTTTACTTAAAATATTATACCAAAAATACCCTTAATGATAAATAGTTGAAAAGATTTTTAAGGTTGGAAAATTTTGAAAGTTGCTGCTAATTATACAATTTTTGAAAATTAATTGTCATCCCGTATTTTTCTTAAGGCTACTTTTGGGCCGGTAAGTCTCAAATGTTTACTCGATTAAATCACACGAGCTGACAAGACCTTGGATCATATTACTCTTATATACCATTGAGTCATATTATAGGAATAATCAGATCTGCATGAGATATGCGGATATTTTCAACATCAGGTCCACCTCGACAAGGATCGGAAGTAATGTCTCGTATTAGGACAACAGAATTTCTATATATAGCTGCTGAGAAGTCCTTGGATCATATTACTCCGATAAGGTTGAAATTAGATACTGCTGAGGCATATTATAGGAATGATTTGATCTTTATGAGATATGTTGATATTTTCAGCATCGCGTTCCCCTTGAGAAGGATAGAAATTAATGTCTCCTATTAGGACAATAAAATAGTAAGTAACATAGTATTAAACAGAATTTTATTTGAAGTCCTAGTCATTATCTGTGTATCATTTGTACATAATGTATTCCTATCTGATCTTCTATGTCTCAGTTATTATAATTGTAATCAATAGTTATCATATTGATTGTGCATACAAATATAAACATAAATGTGTATAACACAATAGTAAATAAATCGAGGTGATTTTATTGATTTTTGAATTTCATTCTATTCTATCAAAAATAAATACTCCAACGATTAGTTATGTCAGATACAAACATCTTTTTCCGAACCATCAACTGTAGCCATGCCTCAACCAAAATCTGAATTCTCTTAACGTAACAGCTCAGTTGTTAAAATTAAATTCACACAGCTACATATTTTGGCGCGCAGTTTAGCACAGTTTTCTTTGGATATAATTTGCTTGGTTTTATTGATGGATCCACTCCTACACCTACTAATTTAGTGACAAATAAAGGAACAGTTCTGACATATCCTGCTAATAGCACTTCATGGCGCAGCGAGGACCAATTACTGCTCAATGCAATTGATGCATCTATCTCTGAAAAGGGAGTTCCAGTTATTACATCTTCTACCAGCTCATAAGATGCATGGACGAAACTAGCACGTTTGTATTTTGGAAGAAGTAGATATGGTATTATAAGTCTAAAAAAAAAGGCTTGCACTTTCTCAAAAAGAGGAAAAAATTGTTGCTGAATTCTTGCACATTGTAAAGTCAATTTATGACGAATTGGCTCTTCCTTTCAGGGGAAGATTTTATTGCGTATGTGTTAAATGGTTTGGGGTCAGATTATAAGGACATCAGTGCTACCATAGAGCACTAGATCACCTGTTTTGTTTGAGGAGCTTTTGATAAGCTGGTTGATTGCGAAACAATATTGAAGTTTGAAGATAAAAAGTTGAAAAGCCAAATTTTATATGGGTAATTGATTGTGTTATGAATATATTTTGTTTCAATTTAGATTATCTTTAAATTTAATTAGATTAATTCTATACTAATTCAGAAATTTGTGTTATAGGTACAAGTTTATAGATATCGGTTATATTTTAAACATTATCAAGAAGTCATTTTTCAGAGAAAAACAGGTTCAAGGATAGGGGTCGGATTTGGCACTAGATGCAGGCAATCACTCAGAATCTCCTCGCAGTGGTCTATGCCAGACTTCATGCTGGTCATGGCATGATGTGAAAGATTGACGCCAGTCATGGCCTCAATTATAGGGCCGGTTCTTCTTTGGACAGGGAACATGCAAAATGGTGCCGGATTGATTTAGACCAAACTAGATTCCATCAGGGGTCTTAAACAGGAAAAAAAAAAGACTTTTCTAATTCAACAAGGATTAGTCTAAGATTTTCAAAAAGCTATAAATAGAACTTATTTTCTCAATGGGGGGAGGGTTTTTTTTTGTTTTTTTTTTTTGGTGTTTAGAGAATTTATGGTGTTGAAGAGACGATGACACAGCAAGAACGAGACTTGCAAAGTTTTTCTTTTATCTTTCTCTTAATTTTTTAGAATCTTTTGCTTGTTTATTTATTTTTTGATTATGGCCATCGTTATAGGTAACTAATTCTTTGTTGGAGTTTAAGGTTATAATTTAGTTAGGGATTACTTATATGTTGTTTTGTATGGTTTAATATTAGTTTTAATTATTTTAATTTATATGTTTTGATTTATTTTCTTCGTTATTATTATTATTTTATGATTGATCACCATACTTAAGGATTATATAAAATATTAACAGGAGAAACATAAATAACTAGGTATAAACATGTATTTGGTTATTTGTGATGTTTCATAGGATTAGCCTTCATCTTAAAGGCCTTAATTAAGAAATGAGAAACCAATGAGTAATCATTATTGATTAAATGTAATATTAATATGCTTATAGAAAATTATTGAGATAATTTTGTTAACGAATATTCAAAGCTATACGTTCATAAATTCATATTGGTAATTCTTAACCAGTGAATCTTGAAGCTCAAGTTCTCATATTTATTGTTTTCAATTTATATTTTGTTATTGCATTTAATATATTGTTTTAGAGTAGTTGTATTGCAATTAAACTTTCATTATGTTATTCAATTCCTTAGAAGTAAATTAGTCAATTGTTCTCGTAGGTTTGACATTTAAGAATATTTTTTAGGTTTTCTTATTACGATCAGTTCTATATACTTGTAGAAAAATAATTGATCACAAGTCAAGTTCAAGGGTTAATACAGCCAATGTAACACAAAAAAATTCATCAAAACATAATCAGATTCAATTCAGTTATGGCTAATCTAGTTATGCACCTATTTTTTTCAAAGAATTTTAACACACAGCAAGGTCAAAATTAAGTTTCACCGACTGAAGGACAAACATAAAAGAAAACTATGTAGAAGGGATATTGTCAAATATGTAGGAAGCAAGGCCATTCAGCAACGCAATGTTTCAAGGGTTGCCTTATGATCGAAGTAATCCAATACAAAAACCACACTGGTCTAATCGATTTCGTTGGAATCCTTCAACAAATAGCACTATGGCATCATGTGTCAATCTTCAGGCATGGCATCACAAAACTGGCTAATGGACTTAGATGCATCGCATCATGTTATAGCTGATGTGAAAAATGTCATTTGTCACTGCATATAATGGCTGTGATGAGGAAGAGGTAAGAAACAATACAAGTTTGTCTCCCTGGTACTAGTTTTGTAAATTTGTGTAGTTCAAATAATATTTTTCTGTTTAAGATGCCCTTTCTGTGCTTTCAATACACAAAAAATTAATTCCCGTGTCTCATTTTGTAAAAAATGAAAAAGGTTCTATTGAGTTTTATGACACATTTTTTTGTGAAGGTTCAACGCGCACAGGGATGATATTATACTACAGCCAAAATTAAAATGGCGATTATTAGTGGTAATAGCATAAACCAAATAAGGCAGTAGCATTTGCTAGTACAAAAGTTTCATTCTACTAGTGGCATTGGTAACTAGGTCATTCTCCTTTTTTTACTTTAAAAAATACTGTTAGATCTCATCAATTGCTAGTTTCGAATAAAATTCTAAATCCTTTCCATTTATCGTCTTCGTAAAGCAAAAATCGTTTTGAGCTAATTTAGATAGATGTGTGAGGTCCAACACCAATAGTTTTAATAGATAATTTTTAACATTATTTTATTTTTGTTGATTTTTATACAAAGTATATTTGGTTTTATCCTTTAAAATTAAAATAAGATGTGTTGGTGCAAAAAATATCAGATGATTTTCCTCACACCAACGAGGAATAATTCAGCGAGTAAGATGGCTGTGATATGAATGTGTTTCGCCTAGCGTTCCCTGTAAAATAGGAACACTCTAAGAGTAACTCCAAAAGTGTTTGTCGACGGAAAAACTCCGATGCTTAAATCAGTAAAGATGAAAGAAAAAAGGAGGAAAGCTTAGCGAATAAAAGAAATTGAGAGATAATAACAAGAATGTGGTTGTGTTGTGGTTTTTCTTACCCCGTAAGTTCAACTCACCCCACTTTTATAGGGCTCCTGGAAGATTGATGGATGTGACTTGCCATTGAAAATGGGAATGATGGGATTGCTTGCTCTTGGACAATGTGTTAGTCGCATTTATTTAAGGATTGTACTGTCAAACTGGAGGGTTACAGGTTCTACTACTATCACATCGTCTGAAATTTGACAGACGATGAGACAGATGGCTTCTATGGCATGGCGGCACTTCAAGCTATAGGACCTTCTGTGCCCTTTTAATCATTCCCATTTTTATACTAATATCAAGGACTCTTTGGGCTAGAGATGAAAAGTGCTCGAGGTAGGGCGTCTTTTGGATTAGGAGCGAGGAGTCCTCGGGATTAGGTGTTCTCTGACTCAAGACCAAGGAGTCCTCGGGGTTAGACATCCTCTAGATCAAGAGTGAGGAGTCCTTGGGACTAGGAGTCCTTTAGATCAGGGACGAGGAGTCCTTGGTCGAGTGCTCTCTGGAGCCTAGCTTGTCACACGTTTGCCTGGAGGTTCTCCACATATCACCTTCATCTTTTACCCAAACAACTAGTCCCCTAGTTTTTGGTGTGAGACTTGTGAGGCTCGTAACAGAAACTCTAAGTGCTGGTGAAATCTCGGGGTTTCACTTATTTTGGAGAGGTCAAAAACTACCGTTGGTACGAGGGGAGTGAAAGAATATTGAGGGACTGACGAGTTAAAGGCGTTCTCCATAATGATGGCTTCGTGCCTATTGCCATAAAGTCTTCTCTAACGTGTCTCCACCTGATTTCTTGCTCTCTTCCCTATTAAATGTTGTCTACGCAGGGGGTCACCTCGTACGTCGCTTCCTGAGTTGGCACCGCTTCGTATCTTGTGAGGGTTTAAATGCTTGACTTCTTGATATCCATATGTTCGAGAGTGAGTGGCTGTGGTTTTGACTGTTTCTCCAGCCATGGGACCATTTATGGAGCCTCCAACACATGGCTATTCCCCAATCGTCCGAGATCAATGATTGAAATCTGGGGCCTCCTCCTATAAATATCCCTTTTTATCCCCATCATTATCATTTTTAGACTCCTAGGTATTATTCTGCCCTTTTTCTGCTCTAACCCATTGTTGTTTGCCTCCATTTTCTACTTGCTCTTGCGTTTGCAGGTGTTCACATTCTAGTGTTCGTGATTCTTGCAAAAATCTTCTTCTTCTTTCAGCATAGAGGTATGTTTTAAGTTTTTTGTGGGCTTTCTCTCATTTTTAGAAAAAAGGTAGGATGTCTCTAAACAGTGTGGGATGGTCTCTGATGGGTTAGGTGGATTTTACAGTAAGCAAAGAAATGGCTCACAGAGACAAAACCCTTAGATGCGACCCTTACTGATCTAGAATCTGACGAGGTTCCCATTGTTACTCAGGAGAGGGGGGATGACAAGGGAAATCCTTCTGAGTAGGCTCATAGTAGGGTGCCACACAACGCAGACTAGTACCCCTCAATGATTAGCGAGGCAAACCTGTGCACCTTTAGGCAGGTTTTCAATATCCTAGATAGTGTACAACTGAGGGTGTCGTTGGCCCAAGAGATCCCAAGAGCGCTTAAGCCAGAGGAGCTAGCGGTGAATGAAGAACACCTACTACTCAGTGCCCGGATCCTTATGCATAGGTCCTTCCTCAAGATCTTTGAAGGTTTCAAGATCCCTCCCTATCAGCTCACATTTAACAGTTGGAGGATTCTAAGTGGCCTATTTACACTGAAGGCCGATCAGCACAACCCTGCCCTGATTTTTGACGAGGTATTGTTCCTATACTTCCTCAGGAGGAATACCAGCCAATACTCCGGGTGGTACTTCTTATCTATTTGCTTTCGGTATTAGTCAAAGGTGAAGGTTAATCCCTCTAGCAACAAGAACTGAAAGGATCGCTGGTTGATTACTAGTGGTAACTGGGTCGAGTCCCCTCTGCTCCTTCTTTTTTCCTCTTTTTAGGAGACAAGTACGTGTGTGGTGAGCTATTATGATAGTCTAGATTATGGGTCATGATTATTGACATACTTTTTACTACAGATGTGGGGAAGAAACAACCTGACATCCCGACTGGTGTTACAGATAGACTTATCAGTCTGTCCACCATAGATGTTAAGGTCCTCCTAAACAAGTGTAGCTTGGTAAAGTCACGCCTGGTGCCCCGGTCGATGTCGAGAGATGAGCTTAACAATATGAGAGCTTGACTGAACAAAGGTACCTCTGCTTAAATCCTTGAGTATTATTATCATTCATCCGACAAGTTCTAACTGCATTGTTCAAGTAGCAGTAGGGACCAAAGCATCCCTGGTTGATAAAAAGCAAAGAGTAGTCAATGTTCTGAAGAGGCTGTTATCAAAAGGGGATTCTAAGGTGCGAAAGCTTTTGACCCACAGACTAAGGCCCCTGGTGACAAAGGGAAGGGATCTATTATAACAGAGGTAAAAAAAAAAGGCCCCTATGAAGGGAGAAAAAAAGAATGAGCACCTTAAGAAAAAGGGCATCTTAATCGAGGAGCTTGCTAAGGATCAAAATAGACCTCCCTAGAGGGGTGACCAAGCCCTTGCCAAGGATAAAGGGAAATAATCGTGAAGTATGACGCTGAGGCCAAGAAGAAGAAGAAATTTTTCCCTCTACCTCTTTCAATCAGTAGTTAGACAACAAGAGTCTCGAGCTATGAGGAGAGAACATCAGTTCCTCAGGCACTAAGGTTGGGTATTCCAACAGTTCCTGGGTAGGGTTAAGAGGGTTGATCAAAATTGAGGAGGCCTATTGCTCAGGATAGGGCCTTGAGTTCGGGGGACAAATTAAGATGCAGGACAGGGGAAAAAGAATTTGCCACAGAACGACAGAAAGGATGTCGACCTTTCCCCCAGGAAAGGTAAGGACCTGAAAGATGTCTTATTGTAGGAGATCTCGAAGGGAAAGAGGGAGGAGTTTGGTCACCTTCTCCTAATGTTAAATTTGCCTCGGAAGATAATTTCATTGGGTAGAAGGGAATCCATAGAGAAGGTGACCCACAAGGAATTCCTTGACTTTATGCTCATATACGCGCATAGGGTAAGTTTCTATCATTCCTGAGCTTTGCAGCTTTGTAACTAGCAACTCGAGCACAGTATTACCCTGACTTTGTTTCTCTTTGTGCAGAATGCCTACATGCTAGATTTGTTCATAGACGACCCAAAAAACGTAATCTCTTTCAGGGAACAGGCAGTTAGAACAGTGAAAAAACTTGAGAGGATGTCTCAGGAGAGGATCATTGCATTTTAAGAGGAGGCAGTTATGAAAGAAATAGAGTTGACAGTCAGGATTCTCATCCTGGAGGAGGAAAAATCTCAGTGGGGCTTAGAGAGGGCGAACTTGACCTCCTGACTTTCAAGTGCTGAAATCAGAGTCCATGCTCTGTCTATCAAGAATGAGAAACTAGAGAGGATGAGGCGAGAAATGACTGGCAAATACAACAAGCTGATTGACCTGTATCGGTCTTTGAAGGTAGAAGGGACTTGGCCGAATAAGCCCCTTTCCACAATGATGACAGATACTGATCATGTAGACAATGAATTTAGGCATCTTTCAGAAGAGTATCGCATCCTTGAAGAATATTCAAAGAGGTACAGGTCCTTGGAGGACTTGAAGAAAGAAATAGAAGAGATATCGGCCCAACTAGAATCTCGCTACGATCAGGGGGTCAATGACGGTGTTGACCAACCAGTCGTTCTTCCTCCAAGAATATCCTAAAATAGACCTTCATTGGTTATTCAATTAGCTGGGCTATAAAGTTTCGGGGACCTCTCAACCATTAGCAGAAGATGTCCCTCTTGAGACTACTTCCTAAGCCACCATCGAGATTGCCAATAAAGAAAGGCCTAGTACCATAGACCATCCCAACGCTTCTACAATGGACAGACCCTCTGAGTCAGGTGTTGTGGGTTATAAAGAACAGAACCCCCAGGTTCCGGGGGCAAATGATGAGGGAGCCCCTTATACCTCCCATATTAAAGTGACCCCGGTCGAAGTCTCTTTTAGCGAGGAAGGCGAGGAAGAAAATCTCCTTCTCAAGGATCCTTAATGTATATATAGACAATTATACTTATGACATACTTATATATTTGTATTTGTATACATGTTATTCTTTGTCAACAGCCCCTTTGAGGGTTTTGCCTGTATAGTGGAATTATTGTTTCTAATTCAAACAATGTAAACTGAAGTGTTTATTCACTTTTCATTAATGAAAGCCAAATTTTTTCTTCATACTCTTGCCCTCAGATTTCAAGTTTTCACTGCTTTTGATACCTGATCACTACTTGAATGTAAATGAATTAGCTAAGGAAGTCACCGGGTGCTAAGGGCTTTGCTTTCAACAGATTCGAGGACAAGATCTTCACAAGAGGCACCCTAGGGGAGGGCTCAACTAGTGTTTGGGAGTTTTGAGGATGAGAACCTAATCAGGATACTAAAAGAAAGCTTGACTAGTGCCAAAGAATTTTAGGGTTGAGAAGCCAACTGAAGCACTAGGAGAAAGCTCGACTAGTATCAAAGAAAATTGAGGTACTAGGAGAAAGTTCGACTAGTATTCGAAAAAATCAAGGCACTAAGAGAAAGCTCGACTAGTGTCCGATAATTTTAGGGTTGAGAAGCCAACCAAGGCTTTGGGAGAAAGCTCAACTAGTGCTAGAAAAAAGTGAGACACTAGGAGAAAACTCGACTAATGGTTGGGAAAATCGAGACACTAGGAGAAAGCTCAACTAGTGTCTAGGGATTTTAGGGCTAAAAGGTCAACCGAGGCAGTAGAAGACAGCCCTACTAGTGCTAGACAAAATTGAGGTATTAGAAGAAAGCTCGACTAATGTCAGGAGATTTTACGACTAAGCAACCAACCGAGGCACTAGGAGAAAGCTTGACTAGTGCTCGAAAAATCCGAGACACTAGGAGAAAGCTCCACTAGTGCTCAAAAAATTTGAGGGACTAGGAGAAAGCTCGACTAGTGCTCGAGAAAATTGAGACACTAGGCGAAAGCTCGACTAGTGCTCAAAAAAATTGAGACACAAGGTGAAAACTCGACTAATGTTCGAGAAATCTGAGATACTAAGAGAAAGCTCAACTAGTGCTTAAAAAAACTAAGGCACTAGGAGAAAGCTCGATTAGTGCCCAGGGATTTTGGGACTGAGAAGCCAAATAAGGCACTAAAATAAAACTCGACTAGTGTTCGGGAAAATCAAGGCACTAGGAGAAAGCTTGACTAGTGCCTTGGAATTTTAGGGCTGAGAAGCCAACCAAGGTATTAGGAGAAAGCTCGACTAGTTCTAGAAAAAATCGAGATACTAAAAGAAAGCTCGACTAGTGCCAGGGGATTTTAAAACTAAGCAGCCAACCCAGGCACTAGGAGGAAGCTCAACTAGTGCCAGGGGATTTTAGAGTTAAGCAATCAATCAAGGCACTAGAAGAAAGCTCGACTAGTGCCAAGAAATTTAGGACTGAGAAGCCAACCAAGGCATTAAGAGAAATCTCCACTAGTACTCGAAAAAATCGAGGCACTAAAAGAAAGCTCAACTAGTGTCCAAAGATTTTAGGGCTAAGAAGCCAACTGAAGTACTAGAAGAAAACTTGACTAGTACTCCGAAAAACCAAGGCACTAGGAGAATAATGATACAACTAACGTAGAGACTTGGGGAGATGTCATATATCAAAATGCCATTTTTATTATAAACCAAGAGAGATTATAGAATGGCATTACATTACAAGTAATATGTCATGAAAAGAAGGCTATCCTCAGGAGTAGAATTTTCCCAATTTCACGTTTCAGGCTTTGTTCAAGATGCTACCGTCGTATCGAACTAATTGTATATTCCTGCTAGGAAAGTTCGGACTATCTGATAGAGGCCTTCCCAGTTAGTGCCTAGGGATCTCTCAGTTGCTACTTGAGTATTGAGGGTAACTCTCTTTGGTACCAGATCTCCTTCTCGAAAGGATCTAGGCTTGACCCTTTTGTTGTAAGCTCGTGATATTTTCTATTGAAGGGTAGTCATTCTTATCAAGGTCCGATCTCTTAATTCCTCCCGTAATTCTCGCTCAAAATGCACGACTTGTTGATTTCCTTCTTCATCAAAGTGGAGGGTGTGAAAGATCGGGGTATCCATTTCAGCAGAGATCACTACTTCGAACCCATAAGCCAGAAAGTAAGGGGTCTTTACAGTAGTGATCTTGACTATCGTCCTATATGCCTATAAGATCTCTGGAAGCTCCTCTGCCTAGGCTTTTTTTTCGCTCCCCTAATTTTTTTCTTTAATAGTTTCTTGATGATTTTGTTAGCGGCTTCTAGTTGTTCGTTTGCTTTAGGGTGAGCCAAAGAAGCAAGTCTCACATCTATGTTCTAATTATTATATAAATCCTCTAATCCCCTATTATTGAATTGCTTTTCATTATCGACGATCAATACATTGGGGATGTCGTACCTATAAAGGATATTCTTCTGGATAAAAGTCATTATATTCTTCTCTGTAATTTTGGACAAGGGCTCGGCTTCTACCAACTTAATGAAGTATTCAATGGCCACAATAGCATATTTAGCTGAACTCTAGCGGTAGGGAAGGGGTCTATCAGATCGAGCCCCTATTGAGTAAAAGGCCATGGACTTAATATGGTGGTTAGGTTCTTAGGGAGTTATCATGGGACATTGACATGAACTTAGCGAGTATGACATCTTCGAACCCAGTCATAAGTATCTTCCTTCATTATCGACCAGAAGTATCCTTGCCTCAATACTCGATATACTAGATTTCTGCTTCTATCGTGATTTTCAGAGGTTCCCTTATGCATCTCTTCTAGCACTTTCTAGACTTTTGGTAGCCCGAGACACCTTAGATAAGGGTACTAACCCTCTTTTTATAGAGGACATCTTCTATTACAGTGAACCACCAGCTTTCCTTTTAATCCTGAAGGGCTTGTCCTTGTCAGAAGGTAACACACACCCTTTAAGATACTTCTGGATAAGATCCATCTAGGTGCCTAATTCTTCAAAGTCATCATCATATGGCTGTCCTCAGGTGACTGGGTACTCCCATAACTCAAAGTTTCTATCGGGATCATCTTCGAAATGCTTTCGATAAAGGCTGAGATGAGCTTTGATAAGGTATCGGCTCGATGGGTTTTAGATCGAGAAATTCTTTGCACCTCCACCTTGTTGAATTGATTGAACAGTTAGAGGGCCCCTAAAAGGTAGACCTTTGTGTTTTTCTCCCGGGCATGAAAGGTTTCGTTCATATGGTTCACTAGGAGTTAAGAATCACTACTCATCATAAGGACGCGTATTTCAATCTCCTGCACGATTCTTAAACCTGCCAATAAAGCCTCATATTCTGTCTCAATGTTAGCTATAGGAAAAGAAAATCGGAGCGCATATATAACCTCTTCTCCTCCTAGATTTATCAAGATGATACCGGCACCATCTCTGCTTGCATTTGATGACCCGTCTATTAGTAAATGCCAGAGAGGTGGGTTACTTGAACTGGATTAGTCCTCTTCTATCATACCAAGCTAACTTTTCAAGGACTGTGAAACCATCAACACTTCTACCACCATCCTCTTGATGATAAAATTTACTAATACTTATCCTTTGATGGCTTTTCATAGCTGAAATTCAATGTTGAATTTGTTGAGCTCTACTGACCACTTGACAAGCCTTCTCAATAGGTCTGGGTGATGCAGTATCTGCCTGAGTGGCTAGTAAATAAGCACTACTATAGGGTGAGCCTAAAGCTAGTCTCTCGGTTGATGAATACAGGGTCTTAGCACCTGATAATGTCTTACTTGCATAATAAACAGGCTTAGAGGTCTTCTTTCATAAGTATTACGCTGACAGTGTTCTCACTGACCGCGAGATAAAGGTACAAGGTCTTGTTCTGCAGGGGGGTGACTAACTGTGAGACTGAGGATAGGTAAATCTTGAGTTGCTAAAATGATTGTTTGCACTCTTAGTCCCACTCCGTACCTTTGCCTTTTCTCACAGCCCTGAAAAAGGGGGGACACTTGTCAGTGAGACCTTTCAGTCAGGCTCTGGAGTTCTTTTAGAGTCCTAGGAGCTTTGAGGTTCATTATGGCCTAAACTTTCTGTGTGTTAACTTCGATCCCTTTTTCGCTGACCATGAATCCCAAAAACTTCTCCGACCTAACCCCAAAATCTCACTTCTCAGGATTCAGTTTCAAGTTATACTTTCGGAGGAGGGAGAATGCTTATTCCATATTAAAGGTGTGGTTAGTGGCTTTATTAGATTTTGAAATCATGTCATCAATATAGATCTCTATGGAACCCCCTATTAGGGTCTTGAATACCTTATTCATTAATCTCTGAAAAGTGGCCCCAATATTCTTTAACCCAAATAGCATGACCTTATAACAGTACAGTTATTAATTGGTGACGAATATCGTTTTATCCTGATTTGAGAGGTGTAGCAAAATTTGGTTGTACTCTAAGAACGTATCCATAAATCTTACTAGCTCATGTCCGACATTTGAATCTACCAACTGATCGATTCAGGACAACGAAAAACTGTCCTTGGGACAATCTCTATTATGGTCGGTGAAGTCAATGCACATCTGCCAATTTTTGTTTACCTTTTTGACCATAACCACGTTCGTCAACCAATCAGGGTACTTAGCTTCTCTGATAAAGTCAGCTTTGAGCAGCTTCTCAACCTCAATTTTGATGGTATTTTTTCTTTCAGTGTTAAAGACCCTCCTCTTCTATCGTACCAATTTATAAACCAGATTGATCGCTAATTAGTGAGTCATGACTCTTGCGGATGCAGTATGTTTACCTTAAAGAGGTCGTGAAGTAAGATCTCACCTTCCTATAGTTACCCCTAATCATACCAATCCTTTCTCCGATCCTGAATTTTAACTTTAGGTAGTGTATTGTTTCTACTGTCTTAGTATTTCGAAGGAAAGGCCTTCATATAATGATGGAGTAAGGAATCTTCTGGTCGACTACTTGAAAGGTGACCATGCCAGTTTTCTGATAAAGCTTATCACCAATGATAATCGATAACTATACTGACCCAAGGGAAATAATATAAGAGTTTTTAAATCCATATAGTGCAGATTTAGACTGAGTCAACTCTAAATTCTCTAGTCCTAAGGAACCTAAAGTATCTTTGAAATAATATCGACAGAACTGCCTGCGTCAATTAATATTCTGCTGACCTATTTTGACACTATCCTCATTGCTACCACCAATGCATCATTATGAGGGTAATAAACCCCTATCTCATCCTCATCGATGAATATAATAGGCATGATTATCAATCTTGGCTTTTTATCAGCTCGTACATTCATTATATGGAGGTCCGACGAGTGGTTGGCTAGGGAGTAATGGACGTATTTCTTGTGGGCATTGTTTGATAATCCTGCCAAGACAGGTCCCCCGAGATAATTAGTATAACATGGTCAGGTCCCAGGTCATCCTTTTTTCTCTGATGCTGCCTTGCTCCTAAGGAGGTATACTGAGAATCTGTGATATAATTTGTGAGGTAGCAATTTTTGATGAGTACCTCAATTTGGTTTCTTAGATCTTCACACTAATATGTAGTATGACCGTACTCTTTACAAAATTCATAAAATTGACCTTTAGCCTTTCTGAATACTTTGGCTTTCATGCTCTGGTGTTGAGGTGCCAAAAGTCCTCTATTTTTGGCGTATTCATGTACCTCAGACAGGGGAGCTCTCGGGGCATAAAGCTATGTGTGGCTACCTGTTTGACCCTCCTAGGGTGATCCGCATTTGGTAGGGGCCTCGGGCGTCTTTCGTTTCTTTGTGTTGAAGTCTCAGTTGGCAAACTCCAAGAGTGGGGTGAATTGGAGGTTAAAAATTTTAGGAACAAAAATAAGAATGCTCGTGCAATGAATGTGAAGAGGAAAATAAAACACAGATATTCAACATTTTTATAGTGGTTTGATAATCCATCTACGTTCACTCTTGGTTAAATCTAGTCACACTGAGGATCACTAACAACTTGTTTTACGGGTCAAGTGAAACCCAAGACAACTCCTTCTTTCACGAGTGAAAGACAACCTCACAAAATCGACCTTCTTTTTAATGGGTGAAGAGCAACCCAATATAATAGTTCTTCTTATCACAGGTGAAGAGAAACCTATAATTAATTCATCGAAATTAATTTCAACAACTCTCTAAAGGAATGAATATTCAATATGAACAAATTTCTCTTACTAGAAATTTAAATAAACAGAATGAATCAGAGAAAATAAAAAATATTACAGAATGATGTTTTCTTGCTTTGTTGAACTTTTACTTAATGCTCTTCAACAATTCTTTTATCTTCAAAATTTGTTGTTTATATATCTGCAATTATTTCTTCACAACAGCTCTTTTTTCTTGTATTAATGGTAGCATTGAATGTCTCTGAACTAGCCGTTACAGACTTGATTTCTATGAAGGTATCGATACGTTTGAGTTCCTGGGCTTGAATGTATCGATACGTTATCCAACGTATCAAAATAATTTGACATAAACGAGATGATGTTCGTCATGAAGGTGCTTGATCCAACCTCAGGGTATCAATATGTTTGAAGATCCACTGAGGGTATCGATACATTTTATCCAGGGTAGCGAAACCTTTGAGAAATTTGATATGGTACCGAAACCTTTTTGCGTGAACGAGCACGTCTTCGTCGTCAACGTATCGATACATTATGCAGAGGTTCTGATACATTTCCACGTGAACGACCACAACTACGTCTCCAGGGTATCGATACATTTTGCTAGGGTTCCGATATATTTGCTGGCAAAAGGAAGGTATCGATACGTTTGAAGCAAGGTTTTGAAACTCAGGCTTAGATTTTACATTATAGCTTAAACATGTCGATACATTTAAGCAATGTATCGATACATTTGTGCCTTAGTGAGCTTTCTTAACACTTCAACTTTGTTTTTCTCACCTGCAAAAACGTACAAGTCTTTCTGAAGACCAAGTGAAATATATTTGTCCACTTTGTTTTTCTTACTTGCAAAATCGTACAAGTCTTTTCGAAGACCAAGTGAAATATATTTATCCATATTTTAAAAATCAATACATATATGTCCATATAAAATTAAGATAATCATATGTATGTATAGTTTTCACTTGTTATTAAATTTTGGCATCATCAAAAAACAAGAATTAATGAAGAAATAATATGCTATCAATTTTATTATGAGAGTCTCATAACTTAATTTATTTTAGCCCATAATATAATCATCAAACATATCTTGGAGTCATCAATCTCCCCCTTTTTTTGATGATGACAAAAAAATGTTATACATATGCTTTCTCCCCCTTTTTGTCAATCAAGCAAAGAAGGGTAGCAATTTATTTTCTCTTTTAGATGCATAATTGATACAAGTAGGAAATAAAAGACAAGTAGCTTATATATAATAATAAAGGTAATTACGTAAGCATCCGAAATCAAACAAGCAAATAGCCACCAAAACAAACATATCATCTATAAACCAATATCATCAAAAATATCATAAAAGCATAATCATACGAAAGATAATAAGAACATAAAGAATCATCATAAAAATATCCTAGTCAAAATCAACATCAGTAGGTCTAGATGCTGAGTCGATCTCAAAATGAGGACGCAGATCCATAAAAAGAGGACGTGATGCTGAAGACGTAGGATGAGTAAGAGGTGTCTCAGGATGAAATGGTCTAAAATGTGCATGAGGAGGTGGCTGACGACCTGCAGATGGAGAATGATAGCCATAGTAGGAGCCTGATGAGTACATAAAAGTGTATGTGTATTAAGGTTAAATTTATTATTTTACACTTTAAAGTATGATTAACTCTCTCCATTTATGCATATTTCTAGTTTTTGA
>JAVXUL010007197.1:0-12579 GCA_035590515.1 Trichilia minutiflora | reverse complement strand
ATATATGTATTTATGTATAATACTTATATATATTTATATTATTCAGCCTTTAATTATTCTGGATGGTATTCTGAATAATTTCCTCTCTTGAGCATAAAGATTTCAGTATAACCATGAAGGTTTATAATGAATTAGTCGTGAGTCATTTTTGAATAATTCGAAACTTAATGACTATGGTTGGCATTTAGCAATATGCCATAGTCTTTAATTTACAATGAAGTAATTCTTCATCAAACTTTACTTGATTGTACTTACTATGTGGATAATGTCCCTCTGTTGTCATATCCTGATTAAATTAAGGTTCATGAAATATCAATACCCTAAGTGTGATCTTTTACGAATTATGGATCATGATATCCTGAATGCGCCACCATAAACTCTTTCGTACAACTTTTATTTAGCTTCGATCGAAGACTTTGATTCAGATATCTATCGATAATCGTTTAGGAACTTGAATTAAGATAGAGTCAGCAGAACTTTCAATCCTATTGTACGAGCCAATAGATCCCCTCTTGATCATCAATCAAACTCTTATATAAACAACGTATAACTAAACTGGCTTCTCATATAAGATATGACTAATCCTGTACTTATACATCATATAAACTATACGCATTCATACAAGGTTCGATTTTGATGTCTTAGATAAAACGACTACATCGCACACTAGTACAATCAATTAATAAATCATTGATTATATGTGTTTCATATGATTTATTGATTATTGGTCATGTTCGATAAATAGTTTATAAACTATAAATCCATACTAATACTTTTTTGATAATACTCATATTTTTAGCCTACTTAATTAGCCCATAATATCCTTAGACAGTATTTAGTATGCCTACAATGTGGTATTGATGTCCAGTCAAAATCACTTATGTAGGGAACGAGTTTGATAATTCTAGTTAACAATTATCAGTGTCATGCCCCAACCCATAGGTCCCACATATGACAATCGCCATAGACTCTAATATGTACTCAATAACTATTGAATACATCTTAAGAGCCTGTAAGGCCTTTGAAAAAAAAATTATTTCAAGAACAAATATCTAAAATATTTCTAAAATCCTTCTTAATCAGCCAAACTTCTCAAAGTATATCAAACAAACCACAAGCACTTTTAAATATAAAAGCCATTTTATAACCCATTCATCAATGCATTTAAATATAAAATTAAACAAATAAAATAAAACTAAAATGGTTTACAAATCTGTTCATAATACAAAGAAAATAAATAAAAGTTTAAAGTTAAAAAAATATGTCTCCAGTGGATTAGGAATATTATAAGGTGAGTCGATTAAGAGGTATACCTGATGCCCTCTAAACTCGAAAGGATCACCACTAGACGAATGTGCTCCATTAACTTTCTAAACCTGAAACTGAAAAGTGAAGGGGTGAGTATATGGGAGTGTACTCAGTGAGTGAACTAAATCCATTATATCAAAATAAATAATATTTAAAATAAATATTTATAAGATAAAACAATCTTTTAAAATACAAAACTATGATTTGGGTCGGGGGCAGCCTATCAGGGGCGTTGCCCCCTTGCCCAACGAGGGCGCTGCCCCTAAACCGCCGTATACTTTTACGTAGGTTTATAATTTATAACCTAGTGCATAATTTATTTATAACATGTTTCAATATTCTGTGTATTTATGTTTGTTTAAGCATGGTGTATAAGTTATAACCTAATTGACCAATATGATTGAATTAATTTCATGTATGTATTCAAAATACGGCCTATGTGTCATGCCTTTTCTTTAATGTCTCTAATTGTAATTTTTTTTCTCATCTAAATCCCCCTCGAATGTAACTCAAGGTTTTTATTATATTTTGTAAATTTAGACATAGAATATTTTAAAATTATGAAAATAAGGAATAGACAACTACACATGGATATCCAAGGTATAGAGGATACCTGTAATGTGAAAATACTTTATGAAGTTGCAATCAAGAGAAAGTGAACTCAATTAGATTTTGTACACAAGTATAGGTAGTCTTGTTATAGTATAGTCCGGTGAGTCCAAGTATCATATCTATAAGGAGTGTTTTTTTCAAGAGTTTAGTTGGGTTATGTCCAAGCTAAGGTCCAATAGAAGAAGTCCAATAATAAAAGTAGAACAAGTGATGGATCAATTTTAAAGAAAGAATTACCAAGTAAAGATTGAAATAAATTAAAACACTAAGGCTTTGAAAATTGATATTTTAAGATGATGGAAGTAAATTAGACCCCTTATGTTAACTCAATTGAGATTAACGAAAGAGTTATCCCAATCGAAAGATAAAAATCATTTGATGCATGAAAAAATATATTTTCTTTAAAAATCAATATTTGATTAAAAGAATGTCTTTAAAGTAATTGATAAAAAATGTACGAAAAATATTTAAAATATTTAGTCTTCAAATGCCAAATGTCTACAATAAATCAAAGAAATTTTTTCTAAGTATTCAATGTGCCAAATGTCTATATGAAAACAAAGAGTTTAAATGCTTAAAAATATTTTTCAAAATATGAATATTCAATTAATCAAAAGAGCTTTAACATTAAAAATAAAGATGGGATCTAAAGAACATACCATACATCCTTAGTATCAACCTCCTCGCCTTAGCTAGAACTTAGAAAGACGTGGAGATGAGAGAATGAAATTTTATTACAAACTAATCCTAATATATCTCTTATATTTATTGTCTTCTCAGAACACAAAATAGGCCTCTTATTTATTTGCAAACATGAGAGCTAAATGTCAAAGTAGGTAGTTGTAATATTTGATAATTAAGTTGAAAACTTTGATAAATGAAGTTGAAATATTCTAGCGGCCATAAAAATATCATGGATGACCTTAAATATCAATGATTCAACCCTCATGATAAACATGAAAATTATAGATATTTGACTCTTATTTCGAATGCCACTTGTCTTAGTTTAATCCAAAATTTCTATCAAAAGTTATGAGCAAAATACTGAAGTATGGTCAGGCTGGACTGGAACAGCAACGAGCCTTGATTAATAGCTTGAAAATATAACTTAAAGCCCAAAATGATGGTTGGACCAAACATAAAAGTTTTTATCCAATGTGTTAGATTTTCAATGGATCAAGATTCACCTCAATATCTATCACACCTAACCCACGACTGTCAACAATATTGTCCGCTTTGGCTTGACCCTAAGGCTAAGGACCATGTGGTCGGGTGGTCTGGGCCACTTTGGAGGCACCACCTAGTAGGCAGCCAAAGAGGACAATATCGGGTTGGGCATGAGCTAATCTGTGCACTCTGATACCCAAACAAGGCCTTTTGGGATGGATGGTGGTTTATTCCCAAGAACTACGCAGTCAAGCATGCTTAGGCGAGAGTAGTACCAAAATCAGTGACCTCTTGGGAAGTCTTTATATTAACCCATTCCAAGAACAAAATCATGAGGCCCCAAGGGTTAGGCAATAGTAGACAATATCGTTGACAAGCGTTGGATTGGGTGTGACAGTATGGTTTCAGAGCTAACTCTCCTCTAGTACGATGGTGGTGGTTCGGGGACGAACAGACGAAAGCTGGTGGGCCTGTAACACCCCAATCCAATGAGGGCGGGAAGTGGTGCTGGGGCGAGGGAACCTGAGCAAGGAGCAACTTCTGGCAGGCTTCTAGGATGGCAGGGGATAGGAATGAACCGAATACCACATTAGAATAGGAGAGAAAGTTACTGGGCTATATATGTAGAGTTGAAACCAAGTTGTCAACGAGGTCTTTTGGGATGGGTGGTGATTTATTTCCAAGAACTACATAATTAAGCATGCTTGGACGAGAGTAGTACCAAGATGGCTGACCTCTTGGGAAGTCTTCATGATAACCCATTCTAAGAACAAAACCGTGAGGTCCCAAAGATTGGGCCAAAGCGGATAATATCATTAACAAGTATTGGATCGGGTGTGACAATATCTCTCTTGGATAAAAAGTTATGGCCTTTTTACGTTCACTATATTAAAATAAAAATTAACTGAAATTACAAACAAAGTAAATTTTACATTAAAGACTAAAAATATGCATAAATGAAAAGATTTAATCATACTTTGAAGTGTAAAATGATGAATTTAAACCTTATTGCATGTACACTTTTATGATCTCATCCCCCCCAACCCCCCCCAAACTAACTTATTGCTAGTCCCTTAGCAATGCAAAGCGTTAACATTTGGCACTGAATTGAAACAAGAACTCACTTACAAGAGATTTATTATTTCACTTCTTTTTGATATTTTCAAATAAGTAAACTCTTAATCACAAATCTCAAGTGCAGCCACAAATCCTTCAAACAAGAAATCCATAAATCTTCTTTTGTGCATAAAGTGACATATAAATTATGGTGCTTCATTGAACAAGAGAACAAAATTCATTTTTATTATTTCATAAGAATTAACATCTTTTGGGCTATTTTTTTTATAACTATATACAATAATCATAACCCAATTCCTCGGTCAATGACACCCAAACCAGTTGATCTTAGGGCATTAGGTTTTAAGATACCCCTTCAAACCTATTTAGGAAATGATTTTAAACTTAAACAAATTCATAATCTAAAGTGTTTGCGTGATAAGAATAATTTATAAAATTCTTGCTCAACAGATTTATGGACACAATCATTTAACAATAACTACATGAGAGTTCACAGATTTGAATAATTCAAACAGAAGCAAATAACAAAAATTTGCTATAAATTCTAAAAATCAAGGCCCAATGATAACACAAACACACAAAAATACACAAAAACTATTTGCTTAAAAAATGACACTACTAAGATGTGTCTCAAGGATTGAAGGAAGAAAAAAAATCTTTTACTCAGTCATCTTTACAGAAATCGAACATTGTTAGTGAATTTTCTCACTCTTTTTTTTTTAACATACACCAAAACAATACATAGAAAATACAACATGTAATATCAACTATCCCTTCCCCTAACTAATTTGAGATATTGTCTTCAATGTCTAAATATAGAAAGGTAAAGCATAAGAGATATTACCTGAGTTAGCTTTTACTCAAAAGGAAAACCTGCAATACACATTCTCCTACAAGGGTTAATGACCAATATTTAATCACTATTCTAATTTATTTATTTACAAAAGAAAAACAAATATGCTTTTAATCAAACCATAAAAACTTATAGTCGGAGCATCAAATTTAGCTTACGCTTTTTGATTTCTTCCTCAAACCAATTTATCTAAGCTGTTATTAGATCAGGCTTGTAGATGAAGCTTTCTAATTTGTCAATCAACTAATTAAGAGTTGAAGTAGTGACTAGAATTTATCGTGCCAAGTGTGAGATAAAATATTGTTCCACAACTTTATCAAGAAAAGACAATAGGTCATCAAAGAAATTATTAACATTTAATAGATTATTAAGTTTTTGGTGAATATTCAGTTGGGCCCAAGAAGAAACTTGAAAAGGTTCTTCCAAAGTACCAAAACCACCTGAAAGGTATATAAAAGCATTATAATTACAAATCATTCTGACAATGCATTCATGCATAGAGGCTACCTGAAGCTCCTTTCCAATTGTCATCCCTGTAATTCTTCTTTCAGTTAAGGTATAGAAATAACGCCTAGAACTTGGCTACCACCTATAAATACAGCTGAGAACACCCCCCATTAACCCAAGGCTACCTCCCCCATAAACTAAATGAATTATTCTCTCGGCTAATACTCTTCCCAGATTGCTTGTTGTATTAACAAACACTGTATCTTTTCCAGAACTAGACTCATAAAAGACACATAAACTACGAATTTGACGAACTGGGATATTTTTTATTTTTACATTAGGCTGAACTTTGAGAGTAAAGAGAGTGATTACACATATTATAGAGGAAAAGGAAAACAACATAATGACATCTATATAAGTAGCCCGACTAAAATGATAACTAGTTTGAAAATAAGTGTTAAAAATTCAAAAAGTAAATAGTAAGCATACATAAAAATCAAAAAGAACAACGCATAAATAAAAGAAACACACTTATTTACTGGCAGTTGTGATTATCGCTCACATCTTCCTCTGGTTTTACATCCACTAATGGCTTGAATACCCTCTATGGGTTGACGATAGGCTTTTCATCTAATTTTCTTAAAAACTGACAAACATGATCGTTTATAGCTAGATTCCCAAGACTATATCATTCATGCTCATTCAAAAATAAATCCCTTAACTTGAGAAGTTGTCCTTGCACAGATCCACAAGAATGCGTCTTAAGAGTCAATAGAATGTCATCTAAAGACTCCTTACTCAGTCCATCCTTAATGAATTTAATTTTATCTTCTCGATTCATGAAAAGAAAACCCAAAGAACTACATCGCTTGTCATAAGTCCATCGTGCACATTTATGACAAACTCCTAATCTTTTTACTCTGCGCTTCTTAGTATAAGAACTCTTACCCAAACTAGGCATGTGAGGAATAAAAGAATCAGAGGATTCCCCACCCAATCGAACTTTTGCTTCGATTAACCATCTTATATCCTGAGGTATACCATTATCCATAAGTACCCTTAATCTTGTCATCCTGATTTTGTAATTTTTTGTCAAACTATTTACTGGAAGAGAAGGAAAACGTTTTCGCAGTTTTGAAATAATTTTATCCATTTTTTTTGAAAAAAAAAGAAGAAAGCAAAGATTTTTTTTTATATACAGCTTAGTTATTTTGGGAGTACTGAAAATCGACTTAAAATATCACGGAGTACCGTTATCCACCACTTAACTGGGAAAAACAAAAACAAAGACAAAGGTTAGAAATTACCCTGCAAAAATAATACAAAAATCATTAGAAAAAGAGGAGAAATTAAAAATTAACCTGTCGAACAATTTTTCTTATAACAAGGATTAAAAAGAGAAATAATTTCTTCTTGGGAGTCTTTATTTTCTAAAAAGGGTTTGAGTCTTTGTCCTTTTACTTTAAAAATATTATCATTTCTAGGATTCTTAATATCAATAGCTCCAAAAGGGTACACTTGTTTTATAATGAATAGATCACTCCATCGTGAAATGGGAAATTGGTAATAACCCGAATAATCATAAAAAAAATAGTAGTAAAGATGACTTACTACTCTTCTTAAAATCTGATCAAAAAATGATAAAGGAGGAAGTTTTTTTCTAAAGACAGCATATAATTTTCTAGAGACTCGCGTTAAAAACAACTTACCTTTTTTCATTTTTGACCGTGTGATTTCAAATTTTGTAGGCATTACTTGTGTTGAACTTATCCACTCACTATCAGAAATAGGATAGACAATTTCTTCTTGTTTGCACGTGAAAGTGGAAGAAATGATAACTGAAAAAATGTATTCGTCTCTAAAGTAAGCATCCTTCAATCCTTCAGATGAGGTCTTTAACCCCTGTTTGAGTACTTCATCTTGTTTGTTGGCATTCAATTATCCTAAATCTTCAAAGTGTGGCTTTCATTCTTTTCTCTCTATCACCTGTGCATAATCAAGTAATGAATATTTATTAGAAACACTATACTCTAATTTTATACTTGATTCGTAGGAGTTAATCAAACATGCTTTCAAAGGATCAAAAAAATTCCCTTTTTGAAATTGGTCCTCTACAATATTTTCAATGATGTTATCTCCCTCATTTTCATCTTCTTCTTCAATATATAGGTGCTTGCACATATTAAAAACATTAAGCTCCAGTGTCATGTTGTCAAATGATAACTTCATGACTCCATTTCTACAATTAATCAAAGGCATTAGAAGTTGTTAAAAATGCATATCCTAAAATAACTGCAATTATATTATATCACACCCCGACCCTAGTCGGCCATGTGGCAATCGCCGCGAATCCCAGAAATACATCCTATTACTTAGAATGCATTTCTAGAACCCGCAAGGCATTAATATCTGTTTTCAAACTCATTGACCAACTATAAAACAAAATAAGGGAAAATGGAAGATTTTCAATCACATTAACATCAATCTCAGTATTTTTATAAAATACAGTACATAGTCCTCTTGGCCAAGCCAAATACATAAAATGTCTTTTATTACAATTCATTTTCTAAACAGTGGACCATAAAGTAAAAACCTGAGTCGAGTACCTGAAAACTTGCTGAATCACACTTCAGCTATGCTATGCCACGCCCGACTACACTATCCTGAAATGAGAAAGTGAGGGGTGAGTATTTGAAAATACTCAGTGAGTAGACAGAAAATCAAAACAGAAATCAGAGGCCTGTGGATTGATTACGGCAAATCCTCGTAATCCTAAATCCAATCATAGTGAAATGTGGCATCATATGCATGACTAGAAAATCAATATCACATCAAATGTACATAACCCCTCGGTCTATAGGATCCCACCCACTCTATCTGAGCTGCATGGCCGATCCGCAACCCTGGTTGGGGATGTGTGCCTGTGTATGATATCCCTAGGTCTATAGGATCCCATCCACTCCCCTTAGAGCTGTATAGCTGAATCGCAACCCTAGTTAGAATACACTATAATAAGGCTAGCATGCTTTAGCCTGGACATGTGGATTCCACCCATCCTCTCTAGTACTGTATAGCCAATCCACACTCTGGGGACTATTAGATTCCACCCACTCGACATGAGCTGTATGGCCAAATCCTCACCCATATATCTGTTGGAACTATGCCTCCACCCCAACTCTTGGGCTTTGCAACCCTTTGCAACAGTGGAGCACATCATTTAACTCATGCATGATAGCTCATGTGGCTACAAGGACGTGCGTTGGATGATATCCAGGGTTCGATTCCTTGGGGGTCATGCATGAGTTAGGCGATGTGCTCCACTGTTGCAAAAGGTTGCAAAGCCCTAGAGTAGGGGTGGAGGCATAGTTTCAACAGCTATTTCTTCCAATAGGCATTTATGTATACAATAAAAATTCTTCGAAGCAGTGGCAAAGTAGGATCAGACCTCCTTCTGATTTCCTCTCACGATCCCGATTCCATCTCCTACTCTGAATTTCAACTTCAAGTAATAGACACTCTCTACTGCTTTCGTAAATCGGAGAAATGATCTTCCTAAGATCATGGAATATGGCATCTTAAGATCCACGATCTGAAATTCTACTATAGTGGTCTTCTAATATGGTTTGTCACCGTTGTTACTGGCAACTGCATCGTTCCCAAGGGATATACACATGACTCTCTAAATCTATGCAGAGCGGTCTCGACAGGTCTCAACCTTAGGTCCTCAATGCCCAAGGAGTCTAAGATTTCTTTGAAGATAATATCGGTCTCCCTGTGTCAATCAATATTCTACTAACCTGAGAAGTCCCCACCATCAACGTAACAACCAGGGCATCATCATGTGGGTAGTGAATCCCACATTCATCCTTGTCCGTAAACAGAATTGGGACTGAGGCCACCTTTGGTCTCTTCTCTGCACGTACATTCATTATGTGTGATTCGATATTTATGCTCGAAATAAAATACCGAGAATAATTCTTTTGAGACCTGCTTGAATTCCCAGCTAACGTGGAGCCTCCTGTAATCACCATTATGTCATCGTGCCTTTGGGCCTGTCTTGGATTTTAGGTCCTCTCATCATTTTGAACCACAAATTCGGTCAAGTAATTATTCCTAACCAACACTTTAATCTGATTCTGCCAATCATAACAGTCATCTGTCAAATGTCCCATATCTTGATGAAACTCACAGAATTTGTTCTTCGGCTCCCCTGTCGGCTTGAATTTAATTGGACGTGGATCTAACAGAAGGGTCCCCCGCCGTTTTACCTCCTCCAAAATCTGAGAGAGGGATGCATTCAGGGGAGTAAATTTCCTCTTCTCTTTCACCTGAGCCACTCGTCTCGGATCATCTCTTCGAGGCAATCTCCTTTCCTTTGCATAGGGCTCTTTCCTACGTTTGTCATTTCGATAATACTCAGGAGCTCGATCTCTCCCATGATTTACCTCAGAGAACTTTCTCTTGTTATTCTTTCATCTCTTGTTCTCGGGCTTCTTGAAACGGTTATTATCTCTCGGAGGAGCACTCACTAGTTTCTGTTCCTTCATCTTCAACATCACCTGATTTTTAACTTCGATCTCATCTAGTAATTTTCTCTGAGTAGCTTCATAGGTTTTAATCAAGGACTTATATATGAAATACCAAGCCCTATCTATTTTTAGTCTTTGTCTCAACCCTTCCAATACCAAAGAATGATGAAAGGCTCCCAACTCGAGCACTTTCTCATGATATCTTCTAGCAAAACTCCTGAGACTTTCACCACTCCTTTGTTTGAGCAACAACAAGGACCTCAGAGTCTTGATACTAAAAATTGCTCCTCAAAATTCATTGATGAACACATCATACAGTTGTCCGAAGTCTCGGATGCTCCTCAGAGTCAAATTTACAAACCATTTTCTTCTCTGTCCTTCTAAGATTAATGGGAATAAGCGGTACATTTGGTCTTCGCTCAGACCCTAGACAAGCATCATCTCATGAAAGAAATTCATATCTCATGAAAGAAATTCACATCTTGAACTTCTGAGGCAAAATCTAGCCCAGAAGTTTCGGGACAAATGATAACTTCGAGTATGGTCCCATTTATTGGATGGATTCAGTATGTTTACCTCAAGGGCGTACCTTTTCGCTGTTTATCTACTCTATCAATTTCCTCACCAAGGCTTCCACGTTTTTCTCTTCAGTGTTAGTCCCTTAATCCTCTTTATGGCATGAATACATGTGCTTGAATGCTTCTCATTCCTTCCTCTGTCTCTGCTCTAGAATTACCCTCATATCACATGAGAAGGCATATTTTCATCCTTACCTCCCTGCTTCTTTGGTTAAAGCTCCTCAACAGCCATAATCTTCCCCTTCTCTGCTACTGTATATCTTTTAACTGGGGCCTTCCTTCTCACGCCTTCGTCATTCTCTACCATGGCCTCTGGTTGAGGAGTGTTTCTCTCCACAGTTTCATCGGGTACCTTTGCACCTACCATGCTCATCTACACCATCTTCCTCATCTCTGTCATTTCTTTGACCAGTATTTGTATCTGTTGGTCCTTCTCAACATGCCATTGTTCACTGTCCTAAAATAATTGCAGCAATCGGGTCACCTCATCAATCTCTCTTGAATGGTGTGACCTATGAGCAGGAATTTCACCGGTGTTAGATTTGGAGCTCCCATGCTTCAGAATCTCCTGCAAGATGTTGTGAGCTTCATCTGCTACAGTAATAGTATCAATGGAGTCTCCCTCTACATTTCTCCTTTTTATCAAGTGTCTTCTGGTTGAATAACCTCTGGTGTTCGTCATTTTTAATAGAGTTTGTTTATTGTTAGCTTTTAGTTCAAGATCCCCATAGACGGCGCCAAATATTGATGTAGGATGTTGTTCATCTTCAACCTCCAACACCAGCTTTTCTTCTTCTTTAATTTCTGGTTCTGTGAGCTATAAAACAATAGAAACCTCAGGGGTAAAGCCGATTTTTTGACAAAAATTCTCGAATGCTTAAGTTAATTAGAGTTTTGCTAGTGTGCGAGAGTAACAGAAAAGCAGCAAAGTTTTTCAGAGAAAAGTTCAGAGAATAATAGTTGTTGTGTGTGTGAGTATGAAAAGTTAAAGAGAGAATGATTGCTACTCAAAATCAGTTGATTCATGTGTGAATATTTTATTTGTAAAAAGTAATATACATACCTCCCCCTTATTCTCGAATTCAGTTACGATATAATCATAGAATTTTGTACCTTTGAACACGTGTCATTGTCCGACTGGTTGTGCCATGAAAGTTTGTTACAAAAATCATGGGGCGTGACTGTTACAAGAGTCGTACTATACCATGTGTACCCGAGGCATCGATCCTTGATTTCCTGAGGCTTCAAGTCCAGCTGTTCCTCTTATAGATATGTCAAACTTTAGATAACATCATGCACTATCGTCGTAGATATTGCTCCACATCACATGTATCCCCGATGCCCCAATCCTTAATTCCTCAAGGCTTTGAGTTTGGATGTTCCTTTTAGAGATGTGCCAGACCTTTGACGACACCATACACAGTATATGCTTGGTCGAAGGCTCCGAGATAAGGTCTCGAAAAGGTATTCCTCTGAGCATATATTTATTATGAATAATCCCATATGTTTTATTGAATTAATAGCCTCAGATGATCTACCAAACACGATTCCATTACTTCTAATATTATGAAAAGAGGTCTCAGAACGTCGTCGTATTCAGGGATTAATGAGGTGGTCATGTCCGTATGATGGGATTGGACCTTTGGGCTGGACTTTGATAAAAATAAAAAGCAATAATTATTATTATTATTATTATTTTTCATGCCTCCAGTTGGCAGCTATCGAGGAAAACAAATCAATATTTGAAAAGAATGATACACCACGGCTCCTATCTCTACCATAAACCCTCGTCTTCATTTCAGCTGACTATTCGTGGAATCCTTTAATAACTCCAATAACGCGGTCTAAAACCTTTCCACTAATCCTGTGATTCACAACCTGAAACAAACCCAACTCACGTGAGGCACGCGTAACCTTTTCCACGATCGTCGATCGTAGAAAATCTAAGTCAACTCCAGACAAATCAATACTTGGGATGACATCAGGTTTGGGTTGGGTGGTTTCCTTG
>JAVXUL010007176.1:0-12580 GCA_035590515.1 Trichilia minutiflora | reverse complement strand
GGTAGAGACCGTAGTCCACTGGTGTTCATTTTATTTTTCTTTTGTTTATGAGCTTTTTATGAACGATAACCAGATTTATAATAAATATTTGACTTTCTTTTTGGGATAGTTAGATCCCCACAGATTTTATATGATGAAGTGTTTATGACTTTGTTTTATTCACTTAGAGTTTGGGTGTTAGGCTGGATTTTATTTGGAAGTGTTTTGAAAACAGATTTTTATGAATACCTTACAGGCCTACAGGTTGTATTCCAGGGGATTGAGTACACCCTAGAGGTCTGTGACGGTTGTCACAGGTGGGACCTATGGATTGGGGTGTGACAACTTGACCAATTAAAGGTAAACTAAAACCTCTTGAAAGTACTAAAGGATTATATGTAATCAATTTCTAATATTGAAGAACAATTTCAAGTGTCAAAAATTTTAGGGTTTTGTTTGAAAATTTAATTCAATCAAAGTATTTTAATTGAATTTAAGTAAAGCTAAAGAGGGAATAGAAAGTTAAGAGCATCACTCTTTATTTTGATTCTCTAAAATTTCAATAGTTGAACAAAAGAGAAGAAAACTCGAAAACAAGGTATATTTTCTTATAAATTTTAATTTTACCTATTTTTAACTCGATACTTAGATTACGTAAAATTTAAATTTTTGTGTTAGGCCACATAACATGATCGAACATTACACACAAGTGATCACAAACAATATATGAGGGAAAAGATTTTAATCAGAAATAATTGGCAACTCAACAAGATTTTTGGATACGTGGATCTGGTTTATGATTGAGATTTTGATCCTATTATTGAGTTAGAAGTTTGACAATTTCATGACCTGCACTCGATTAGGAGTCGATAATAGAAGGACTTTATTACATGTAAGTATGACTATATAGGTTTATCTAAAAATATATTCTCTGTGTTCTAAGTATCATGATATCTTGCGAGAGGTCACTCATGATCATTGAGAACTTTGGTTACAATATATTATACCAAAGTAATACGAAAGCGTTTGTATCTGCTTATATCTAGTTCACGATGAATCTAGGGGGTCACACACTAGAACCAATAAATAATGATGGATAAAATAAATATCATTAAGCTAGTTAATGATATTTCTTAATAAATTGATCCGATTAGTTGATCGAAAGTTAATTTCATTCTTTAATGTAAAAGATGAATTTCTCGACAATGACGCGTTAGCACCCGTAAATTGAGAAATATTCTAATTTTTTAAAGACATTGTAAATTTGATTTATGATTTGTATAGGAGATAAGACACGTTTTGTGACATATATATATATATATATATGTTAATAACAATATCTTATTATTATTATTATTATTATTATTATTATATTTATGTAAATAATTATTATTGATATTAATAATATTTATGTTAATATTTATTATTGATATTATGAGATAATAATTATTTCCAAATCCACCTATTAGAATTGATTTAAGTGTTTAGCTTAATTGATGGATATGTATTATAATAATGATATTAATGCGAATTTACTTGGCTATCTTTTACTCTTCTTGTAACTCCTTCTTTTAGCAATTAAACAAAACAATTTTGATTGTGTTTTTTGGTTTTGAGTTGCTGTTGACGTTGAGGGATAGAGAGAGGAAAAGCAAGTGGTTTTTTGCTTTGTATAAACAAAAGAGAAATAAAAAAAAAGAGGAAAGATAGGATGAATTGTGTTCATGGTTTCTTAGCATTTTAGTTTTAGTAAAGTGTCTCTCTTAACTCTTGTCTCCTAAGACTCCATTGGAGCTATCATTATCTCTTTGGTTTGTGGATACACTTGGAGGTCAATCGGAGACGGTTTGGTTTTCTGAATTGTAAGGTATGTGATGCTCATACATAGTTATTTTGTTTTAAAATGTTTGAACACCATAAATATTGCATAAAATGTTAAAATGTTTGAACACCATAAATATTGCATAAAATGTTTTTCTTTGATCCTTGGTAGCTTCCAATGTTTTCAATATTTCAACATGTAGCTCTACTTATTGAATACTAAGGATGAAGCATTAAATGCTTTTAAAATATTCAAAGCTAAAGTAGAGAAACAATGTAATAAATAAATAAAGATAGTGACATCTGATAGAGGTAGTGAATATATGGTAGATATACTGAGAATGGACAAGCACCTGGTTCATTTGTAAAGTTTCTTCAAGAACATAGGATTGTTGCCCAATATATTATGCCTGGTTCTCTAGACCAAAATAGTGTAGCAGAAAGAAGAAATTGAACTTTATTAGACATGGTGCGAAGTATGCTTAATAGCTCTAAACTTTCTAAATTCTTGTGGAGTGAAGCTCTTAAGACAATTGTGTACATATTAAATAGCATTCCAACTAAAGCTGTTTCTAAAACACCATTTGAGTTATGGAAAGGTTGAAAACCGAGTTTACAACATGTACGTATTTGGGGTTGTCCTTCTGAAATAAGAGTTTATAATCCACATGAAAAGAAGTTAGATCCGAGGACCATAAATGGATATTTTATTGGATATTCAGGAAGGTGTAAAGGATATAAATTTTATTATTCATCTCATCACACTAGATTTTTGGAATCAAGAAATACAAAATTTCTTGAAAATAACTTGATTAGTGGGAGAGATCAATCTCAAACTGATCATTCAGACATTCAACCTTTCATTTCAAGTAGTAAATTAATTGTCATTAATAATACTCTTACAGTACAAAAGAGTATTGATTATCCAATGGTTGATATTCAGCCAATAATGAATGACAATCAAATTTTACAAGTAGATAGTCCAATTGTTCAGGAATTACTTGAAAATATTGAACAACCAATTGTACAATAATCTTCTCAAGAGAATATTGATACAACATTAAGAAGATCTACTAGAATAAAAAGATCATCTATACCTAATGATTATATTGTGTATTTACAAGAGTTTGACTATAATGTTAGAGCCGAAAATAATCTTGATACGTTTTCACAAGTTGTGAGTTGTCAAGAATATGACTTATGGTATAATGCCATGAAAGATGAGATGAATTCCATGTCAACGAATAAAGTCTGAGATCTTGTTGAGTTGCCTAAAGGGTATAAACCCATAGGATGTAAATGGATCTTTAAGACTAAGAGCCTATTTGGCCAGGCTTTTTTTTAGCTTAAAAGTTGAAAAAAAGCTCTTGCATAAAATAAAAGCTTAAAAATTTAATATGAAACTGTTTGGTAAATATTTTATAAAAAAAATTTTGTTTACTATTTTTGATGAATAGTTTATTTGATAAAATAATTTAAATAAGCTATACTTTTAGTTAAAAGGTAAAAATAACTTTAAAAATTTATAATATTCTAGAAAACTGGAGTTTACAAAAAAAAGAGAATTAAAAATTCTTTTTTATAGCTTTTTTTATAGAGCTTATTTGTTCATATATGCACATTAAAAAAAGCTACTTATTTTTTTAAGAGCTTATGAAAATTGATCTTTGGCTAAGTTTCTTCTTATGAGGAAAAGATAAGCTGAAAAAAAGCTCAGCCAAACAGGCATTAAGAAAGATTCATTAGACAACATTGAGAGATACAAGGCTAGATTTGTTGCTAAAGGATTCACTCAAAAAGAAAAAATCGATTACATAGAAACCTTTTCTCCTATGTCTAAAAAGGATTCTCTCCGAGTAATTGTGGCATTAATAGCTCATTTTGATTTAGACTACATCAAATGGATGTGAAACGACTTTTCTCAATAGAAATTTGGAAGAAGAGGTATACATGAAACAACCTGAAGGATTCTCTTCCAAATATGGTGAGCATTTAGTTTGTAAACTTAAGAAATCCATATATGGATTAAAGCAAGTCTCCCGTCAATGGTATTTAAAATTCTATGATGTTATCTCTTCTTACGACTTTGAAGAGAATATCATGGATCAATGTATATACCAAAAGATTAGTGGGAGTAAAATTTATTTTCTTATTTTATATATGGATGATATTTTGCTTGCAACTAATAATAAAGGGTTGCTACATGAAATAAAATAATTTTTTTCTAAAAATTTTGACATCAAAGATATGGGTAAGGCATCTTATATCATTGGCATAAAGATCTATAGAGACAGATATCAAGGAATATTAGATTTATCTCAAGAAACTTATATCAAAAAAATTTTAGAAAGATTTTGGATAAAAGATTGCTCACCGAGTGTAGCACCAATTGTCAAGGATGATAAGTTTAATTTTAACCAATGCCTTAAAAATGATCTCGAAAAGAAACAAATGAAAAACATTCCATATGCTTCAACTGGTGGAAGCATTATATGCTTAAGTCTGTATCAAACTTGACATTGCTTTCGTAGTTGGAATCTTGGGACGATATTAGAGTAACCCAGGTATGAACTACTGAAAGCTAGAAAAAAAGTCTTAAGATATCTTCAAGGGACCAAAGATTACATGCTTATGTATAGACGAATCGATAATTTAGAAGTAGTTGGCTACTCAGATTCTGACTTCGCTGGTTGTGATGATTCAAGAAAATTCACTTTTGGATATATCTTTATGCTAGCTGGCGGAGCTGTATCTTGGAGGAGTGCTAAACAGACATTTAGTAGAAGCTGAGTTCGTTTCGTGTTTTGAGGCTACCTCACATAGAGTATGGTTAAAGAGTTTCATATATGGGCTTAGAATTATGGATTCTATTTTTAGGCTATTCAGGATATACTATAATAATTCAGCTGCTGTATTATTGGCTAAGAATAATAAAAGTGAAAGTCGAAGTAAACATATTGACATCAAGTACTTAGCCATTAGAGAATATGTTAAAAAAAATAAAGTGGTCATTAAACATATTAATACTGAATTAATGATAGATGATCATTTGACAAAAGGCATGCCACCAAAGAATTTTAAGGATCATGTTGTTAGGATGGGACTTAGTTCCATTATGTAATTTGTTGTATATGTATATATACTATTTGATTAATAAAACTCTATAATATTTTCTCATTATTGTTGTGTACATATTTATTTAAGAGAAAAATCATTTATAATTAAAAGAATAAACATAAGGTTTATTCATTAAGTAGAACCAAGAATAAACATAAGGTATATTCATAAGTTTTCACATACAGAAATGCAGATAAGAAACATAATATATTGTAAATTAATGAAAAAAATTGTCAATTTTGATAACATATCGCCATGATTCATATATTTGTTTCTTAATATAAAAAGTTATGGACTAAGTAAGAGAATGTAAGAGGTAACCTTCATAAGTGGCCCATAACTCCCCAATTGTAGAAGGAACCTCCTAACCTTATTGTAACTTCATGAAACTACCATTTGAAAGTGAAAAAACGCCATGTTAAATGCTTGATAACTTCATTCGATTTTTGATGGAAAAAGCTATGTAATGATAAAAAAAACATGGTAGATGGTTCATAAGCTCATTTTTTCTCGTACAATACCATCAAGTGAGGATTAAAAGATCTTGAAAAATCATTCTATTAACCTCAATTCGGTAGAAAACATCAATGGCAAGAGGTTAACATCCTTAAACATTTTAAGCTTTCACAATTATTTTTAAAGCATGATTTATGTTCTTATGCTTACATACAATTTGGACGATAATGAGAGAACAATTTAGGCAATATTTTTACTTATAGATTGGGAACAAATGTTATTTAATCAATATTAAAGATGTGCATAAAAAACAAAAAGTGTGCATCAATATATGATAGAGTTTTTAAAGTTAGTCGCTAGGTACAATTTGAGTGAATGGCTGGTATAACATATGTCAAGGTACATGTATGAATTAAAGGCAGTGATTAGAGAGAAAATTGGGAGCAAGTGGTTACGAACTTAGACAAATCTCAAAATTGATCTCTTAGAGTTGAGAGTTTATTAGTGATTGATAGGTGACTAAATAGGAAAAATTGGTGGGAGAGTAGTAATAATGAGATGAAGAGTCCTAGAGGTGAGGTTAAGTCACTTAGAGGTAATGCAAGCAAAGAACCACGGGGTGTTTCTAATAATGCAACTAGAAAGAAACCAATGACCCAAGAACCTATAAAATCAAACAACCACTATGTTAAACCATGACCAATCAAATGCTTCAAGTGTAATTAAATAGGGTATCGTTTTAATGAGTGTTTGAGAAGAAAATTCACTAATATAGTGGTTGATTAAGATGAAGACGACGATGGTTATCAGTTAGAGAAAGAGAATGAGTTATATGGTAATGGTTCCAATGAGTTGAAGATGAGGAGAGGGTTTATATTGAAAGGAACATGATGGTAACACAAAAGTAAGGAGATAATACACAATGGTGCAAGCTATTCTTGGCTATTGGTAAGCTACGTAGAGAACATTATATGATTGTTATCAACGAGAGAAGTTAAGAGAATTTGGTTAGCAAAACTATGGCATTCAGACTACTGGTAATTCTACCTTTATATCATTGGATGGATTAAGGAAGCAAATAGCCTTAATGTTATTGAACGATGCACAATACCATTCTTAATAGGCAAGTATGTGGACAAAACTTATTGTAGCATAGTAGATGGCCTTGAGATATTGGATATTTGTTAGGTCGCATATTGTAGGTTGTAGTAAATTAAATTATAACGATCTTTGTGTGTATTAAAACAATCTAGGTGCATGTGGTATAATCGCTTAAGCAAATATTTGACAATAAATAAATAAATTAATAATCCTATATACCTATGCGTATTTATAAAGAAATAAAAATATGGATTTGCCATTATAACAATATATGTTGATGATATAAATGTAATTGAAACTCCTGAAGAAGTTTTAAAGGATACTGAATACTTAAAAATGGCATTTGAATAAAAGATTTGGGAAAAATCAATTATTATCTCGACCTGTAGATCGAGTATAAATCTAGCTAGAATATTTATCCATCTATCTGCCTATATTGAAAAGATTTTAAAATGCTTCAATATGAACAAATCTCATTCGTTGAGTAACCCAATAGTTGTTCATTCTCTTCGTCTTAACAAGGATTTGTTTCATCTTAAAGAGGATGGTATAAAGATACTTAATCCAGAAGGACCATATCTAAATACAATTAGTGCCTTATTATAGCTAGTATAATGTACTAGACCAGACATAACATTTTCTATAAATTTATTGGCCAAATTTAGTTCTATACCTACTCGACAACATTAGAATAGCATCAAAGCATATTTTAAGTTACCTATTGTTACGCCCCAACCCGTGGGTACCACATGTGATAACCGTCACAGATTCCTAATAATCATTCCTTAGATCCAGAACGCTTACTAAGAACATGTAAGGTTGAAATCATAAACAAATATAAAACTCTTCCAATAAATTTTCTTTCAAACTCTCAAACTACTTCTCAATCAAAAGCAACTCAAGCATTTTAAAAACCTTTACCATCAAATCCATCAAAATAAAATCACATATCATTGAATCAAGGTTATCATAAGTATCTTTTACAAACTTTTCAAAGCACAAAAATAATAATAGTAGTTACTTACAAAGCCGAATATCATGAATTTCACAAAAATTCCCATGTACCAGAATACAAAGAAAATTATGAAGGTCATACACCTCAAAAGATAAGTCCAGTGGACTTAATATGATAAGAGCGAGTCGAGTGTAGGATCAATACCTGAATAATAGATCTCAATGCAATCATCACCCTCCACGCTACCGCTGAGCTACACTTATGAGTGGAGAAAAAAGGTGAGCATACTAAAGTATACTTAGTGAGGGAATAAAAATAAAACAATAAAATAGCTTATAACAATAAAGAAAATAAACACAATCATTTTTATGCAATATTTATTTATTTAAATAAAACACCATAAAGAAGGGCAAGTTGAAAGTAGCTTTTTCGTTCTCAAACCAAAACTTAATATATACTGAAGAAATCATTGGGCGTAGTCGGTATCCCGATAATTACGCTGATCAGGCATAACACCGAGCTATCAGTGGGTTTTGTATGCAATATAAAACATGCTATTCAAAAACTATAATTTAAATGCAGAATATAAAACAATGCATCGTTTAGTTAGAAAGAAGCCTACCAAGTATGTTGGATATCGAGTAGTCCCGTGGTGATACTCGTGATTGTCCTCTACAAATACAGTTCCAAATAATCCTCTATCTGGCACACGTTCACCTGGGTGGCCTCCTCGAGGTCTATCTTCAGGCTACCATATCGTATCTCAACTATACGGCCTCTACCCAAGTCCTTCCTAAGCTACCACATCAACACTCACCTAGACGACCTCTACCTAGGTCCGTCCTAGGTTACCACATCAGCACTCACTTAGATGGTCTCTACCCAGGTCCATGCTAGCCTACCTCATCAACACTCACCTCGGGTTCACATACTAGTGAACTCTTCCCCAAGCTACCTCACTGTAGCTACAGTCATCAATTAGGCCCTCATGGCCAATATCATCAACATTTGGGCCCTCTTGGCCTCATTACCAAAATACAATACCCAAAACAACAAAAGAAAACCTAGCTCTCAGGTCGTATCATCATAAATCATAAAATAAAACATAAAACCCGACTCATCGACCGTATCACCACATAACAGAAACCAAACCTGGCTAACTGACCTATCATCATACGTAAACCATAAAACATGGCCCACTGGCCAAATCATCATAAAATCATCATTCCAAAACAATTACAACTTGGCCATCGGCCATCACACAAGTAAAACCAAAATACAAACAAGTCAATAAAATGACTTGACCCTCCGACCATCAAATCAATAAACGTGTATATATATATATATCAAAATCCATAAATATCCTCATTATACAAACATGCCTAAAACAAGAACGTTATTCATAAAGGTTTAATGTTTATCAACGTATATATATCTATAAAACAACAGAAATCATTTAACAGTATTAAAAACATAAAAAGAATCCACTCATAAGTTATGGAGGGTACGCACTCCCTAAATTTTCTCACACAGATCGTGTTCCTGATCCTCACGATCGGAGCTTATACACATACATACCAAAGCTCCATTAATATACCTTTTTAGCTTACAAATGAGACTCGTATGCAAGGAATGCATGTAACCCTAAGTTTTAAGGTTAACTTATATATGAATTTGGATAAAATCCTCGTTAAACAATCGATTACCAAATCCTTAATACCAAGACCCATATTTATGTTAAATCAATTCGTTTCGACTCAATCCTATAGTTCTCACAAGTGGATCCTACATTCACGTGTAAACAATAACTTAGGTATTATTTATAGTTAACCAAAATTTCTAAAATCTCACTTCTAACTTCCTAACGAGTAACCCAATGTCTCTACCTTCCAACGAACACCAGAAAACTAAGATGCATGCATTAAAACTCAAAAATATAATACGAATCAAAGTCGATAAAATACAAAATGGGATATACAGACGAGTTAGAAATGGAGCTACGAACCTCGTGGTATGGTCGGTTTCCTTCAATTTGGCTTAGAACACCAAAATTCCTAATTTGAGCTCTGAAACCCTAACTCTTCCAACTCGTTTTCTGTGCTTTTACCAGCAAATCGACGCTTTCAAGGAGTTAGATACAGAGAATGTGAATGAATGGTGGTGAGAAATCAAAGAAAGGATGAGAAAAGAAGAATGTGTGTGTAGTGCAGAGAATAAACGAACGAAGAGGAGAAGAAGAGAGAAAGAAAGAAAACGAGGGGAAAAAGAGGGGGCTCAGCCCTTTTTATAAAAGTGAGAGCAAAATTATCATTTTACCCCTGATTATATAAGAAAAGAAGCTTCCAGAAGGGGATAATTCAATCTTTTTGTGCAATTCGATCGAACGAATCGACCAGTTCGTTTGACTGAAGTAAGGTTCGTTCGATCGAGGATTTTTTGAGCCACTGTGAAATTCTGGCCAAACATTCGTTTGATCTTCTCAATTATTCATTCGACCGAATGATATTTCGTTTGAACAAATCACTGATTCGTTCGACCATAAATCCTCGAGCTCCCTGAAAAATCGGATGCATATGGTTCGATCGGACGAACTAAGCTTTCGTTAAGCTGAATCTCATTCATTTAAATGAAGTCAAGTATTCATTCGATCGAATACTTTTGACCTTGAGTTTTCTTTTGCGATCAAATTCCCGTCCAATTTTCAACATCCATACTCATCCCTTAATCATTCTAACTCTTTCAAAATCTCATATTACCCTCGAAATATACTCAATCTATACAAAACCCAGACATATATTTATGAAAAGATGAAAATACCCTTACTAAAAAATATGAGGTCTTACAATCTACTCTTCTTACAAAAATTTCATCCTCGAAATTGACTGATGTGCACGGAATCACAAGCATAGAAATGAATAGACGACTACTCAAAATTAGAAATCATTACAACTGAGTTACCTGCTTCTGCATCATGATTAACTTGAGCCTGTTCTTGATTTATAGTGAACATCCTTGCCTGTCTCTGACTCTGACCTCGAGTCCTCTGAGTACTACATTGCATCTTAGAAGAACTACCCAGTCTTCTTTCCTGGCTAACTGAAGCCGTTGCTTGCACCATCGACAGTCGCTGAGAGCTACCAGGGTATGATTCTGACATAGGAGGGTCACCTATCATTGTGCTAACTAGGTTAGGACAATGTTTCTTAACATGGCTTGGCTAACAACAATGATAACATACAGGAGAAGACCAATAGGTGCCAGTGCCATTATAGGATCTCTTAGAATTCCTGCACCGCTCTATTGCCTGATTTTGATTAGAACCCTACACTGGCCTCTGAGTTGATGTACCCATTCTAGATGGTTTTGGCTCCCATGGAGAGAAGATGGATTACTCGAGGGGCTAAGAGATGAGGGACTACTCGACAAACCAATGCTATGATTTTTCTTAAAGGGCGATCCCACTTAGACATTAAGATCTTTTCTCTTCTAAAACACTCCTCGAGATTTTCTTTCTTCCACTAACTTTTCAGCTCTTAACGCCATCTGAATCATTGCCTTATAACCTTGATTACCCGTTAGGACTATCTTCTCTCTGATCTCAAAATTCAGTCCTTCCTTAAACTTCGCACAAAGACTTTCTTCATTGACAAACTTAGGGATAAATTTAACTAGCTCTCTCAGCTGGGTTTCATACTCAGTTACTGTGCTCCCCGTCTGTTTTAACCTCAGAAATTCCTGCTTCTTCTGGTTGCAGTGGAAATGGGTATAGTACTTATATTTAAATTCTCGAATAAAATCATCCAAGGTTAATGATGATGTTATTCTAGCCTGCACGTTATCCCACCAAGCAGTCGTACTGTCTTCCAATAATTGAGTAGCCACCTTTAACTTAAGCTTATCCTCCAACTCCATATCCTCAAAATTTTTTTTAACTTCTTTAACCATTTACTAGCTTTTTTAACATCTGTAGAACCAGTAAATGGCATACTCTCCAGTTGTCTAACTTCTCTGATCAGTTTAGAAAGCTTCAAAACTGGTATAGATGACTCAACTGCTACTGGGGCTATAATAGTTTTAGGATATGAATGTGGATATGGATAAGGCTATGGCGTTAGTCCATGTTGACCCTACGTCTGAGTAAAGTTCTGGGCACTCCAGGATGTCATATATGCTGCCCATGCTTCAGGTGTCATAAAAGACGACACTCCTGATCCTGGGGGTGGATACTGAGGAGGAGGTGGTATATGAGTTTGCTCAGGTTCAGCCTAAGGCACAAAAAATGATTCATCTTGTCCTTCATCCTCAGGAACTCTTCCTTCTTGAGGTCTACCCCTTTCAGACCTTGCCAACATTTCAAGCTACACAAAGAAATTCAAAATTTAATTCTCATACACACAACTACATATGAATAGGGTGGTGAGGCATGATCTATGACTCGACTCACTAAATCCACTAGAATACTTTTCAAAATCATTCAGAAATCATGTAAAATAAGTTTTCAAAACACGTTCCACCACCAGTAAAATTATTTTAAAATCAAATGCTCTGATACTACTTAAATTGTCACACCCCAACCCGTGGGTACCATATGTGACAATCGTCACAGATTCCTAATAAGCATTCTCTAGATCCAGAACGCTTACTAAGAACCTATAAAGTTGAAATCATAAACAAATATAAAACAGTTTCAATAAATTTTCTTCCAAACTCACAAACTACTTCTCAATCAAAAGCAACTCAAGCACTTCTAAAACCTTTACCATCAAATCCATCAAAATAAAATCACATATCATTAAATCAAGGATATCATAAGTATCTTTTACAAACTTTTCAAATCACAAAAATAATAATAACAGTTGCTTACAAAGCCGAATATCATGAATTTCATAAAAATTCATATGTACCAGAATACAAAGAAAATCGTGAAGGTCATACACCTCAAAAGATAGTTCCAGTGGACTCAATGTGATGAGAGTGAATCAAGTATAGGATCAATACTTGAATAATAGCTCTCAATACAATCACCACCTTCCATGCTATCCCTGAGCTATATCTGTGAGTGAGGAAAAAAGGTGAGCATACTAAAGTATACTCAGTGAGAGAAAAAAAATAAAATAATAAAATAACTTATAACAATAAAGAAAATAAACA
>JAVXUL010007165.1:0-12581 GCA_035590515.1 Trichilia minutiflora | reverse complement strand
TTGATAAAGTTAACATTATCTTTATCTTATCACGTTTTCTTTTTGGAAAATAAACACAAACAGAAGGAGAAAAAAACGTACGCACAAAGGAGTAAATGTAAATGAGCAAGAAAGGTTAAAGAAAAAAAAAAGAGTGAGCAAGAAACGAAAAAGGAGAGGAAAAGAAAAATGTTGCAGATTTTTTTTATATTATCCAGTTTTTTATGAAATATTCAATTTAAATTTATTAATTATTAGATCGCGTTAAATTTATTAACTGTTGAATCAAATTAAAATTTCGTACGAAAACTATTGAGAGTTTGTGCTATAATTTAAACAGTAAAAATAATGTCTTATAACATGCACCTTCATATTTGGTTTATATACAATTTATATTTTTGAATTTTTTATATTATCCATTTTTTATTAATTTTTGATATAGATTTATTAATCATTCAATCGAGTTAAAATTTAATTTAAAAATTTTTGAGAACTTATTTTACAATTCGAGCAATAACAATAGTATTTTATAATCTATAACCTTATATTTTATTTGTAAATAGTAACATTTTTTTTTTTCAAGAGGGGGGGTTTATTGTTCTCTATTTCTTTCTTGATTTGTCTTTTATTTTCTTATTTTATTTATTTTTCTTTGATACTTGATTTGTTATTATTTAGGATAAGATTTTTTTATAAGAATTTTTAATAGAATGAAATCCTAATTTGCAACTTTTGGATATTTATGATTTTGGATCAAATTATAACATTATTTATAGTTTAATCTAAAATAAAGTTTCACGAACCTTCCATGGTATCAAATTATAACATTATTTGAACGAATTCTTCAATATCTTACTCTATAACATTATTTGAACGAATTCTTCAATATCTCTTGAAGTAAGGTGACTTCAAGTTTGACAATTGAACGAATTCTCATTCGTTTGAACTAACCCGCACTTCAACTGAACGAATGACTCATTCGATCGAACGAATCCTCCTATTCGTTTGAACGAATATAATATCACAAATTTTTCAGGGAATCTCTAAATTGTTGATCGAACGAACCAAGCTATTTAGTCGATCGAATCTGTCAAAAATGGCAATTCTAATTTGACTCCTCTCCAAATTAAAAACTAGCAATGGGGTCCCTGAGATTTAACTAATAAAATCTCAAATATAAACCCGAAATCGAGCTGACGAGCCATCGATATGTATGACGGGTGCAAATATATGAACGAAAAATGTATAAAATTATAATTATACCCTCGAAGTCTAAATATGGGGTTCACAGATCTACCCCCTTAAAAGAATTTTATCCTCCAAATTCAATGCATCTTAGTATTGAAAAAGGTGGGGATACTAACGTTACATCTGAAGCTCGGGCTCCCAAGTTGTCTCTTCAATTGCATCACTCCTCCACAAGACCTTAACCATAAAAATGACTTTACTCCTCAATATCCAATCTTAACGATCAAGTAAGGCTACTGGTTGTACTTTATACTTCAAATCCTCTCTCAAATCTATAGGAGGCTGATGGATAACATGAGAGTGGTCGGGAACATACTTCTTTAACATGGATACATGAAAGACATTATGTATCCGTTGCATCTCTGACGGTAACTCCAAGCTGTATGTTACGGAACTGATTCTCCCAATGATTCTGAAAAGTCCAATAAATCTTTGGTGAAGCTTTCCTCGATTCCAGAATCAAATCACTCCTTTCCAGGGTGATACCTTTAGAAACACTTGCTCACCCACATCAAACTCTAAATCTCTTCTTCTATTATCTGAGTATGACTTCTACCTGTCCTAAGCTATCTTCAACCTGTCTTGGATAATCTTTACTTTCTCAGTGGTGGTTTCGATTAACTCAATATTGTCTAGCTTTCTTTCATCCACTTTATCCCAACATAGAGGAGTTCTACATTTTCTTTCATATAGAGCTTCGTATGGTGCCATTCCTATGCTAGATTGATAGCTATTGTTGTAGGCAAACTCAGCCAATGGCAGATACTGATCCCATCTTCCTTGAAACTCTAATACACACCCTCTCAACATATCTTCTAATATCTGGATGGTTCTCTCTGAATGCCCATCTATCTGAAGGTGGAAAGCTGAGATGAAATTCAACCTTGTACCCATAGTTCTCTGGAGACTAGAGCAGAATCAAGATGTAAAATACGGATCTTAATCTGACACAATTATCGCAGGTACACCATGCAACCTTATAATCTCTGTCACATATAGTCTCGCTAGCTTATCAACTGGATACTTAATTTTGATGGGTAAAAAGTGTGCAGACTTGGTCAATCGGTCTACAACTATCCATATTACATCATGTCCAGCTTGAGTATGTGACAGTCCTATCACAAAGTCCATGGTTATATGTTCCCATTTCTACTTTGGTATGGGTAAGGCTGAAGCTTTCCTGCTAACTTCTGGTGTTCAGCTTTAACTTGCTGACATGTCATACATTTGGCAACAAATTCTGTTATATCTTTCTTCATTCTAGACCACCAATAGCTCTCTTTGATGATTCTGTACATTTTTGTGCTACTAGGATGTATTACAAATGCTGAACAATGAGTTTCTTCCAGGATGACCTTTCTCAATTCATCATCTAAGGGTACACATACCCTACCTCTTAATGTCAAGATCTCATCTTAAGAAATATGTAAGTCTTCAGCATTACCATCCATGATTCTCTGGCAAGCTTTCATTAACTCTAGATCCTGCATTTGCCTTTCTTTTATCTGTTCTCGTAGAGTCGGTCTCACAATAAAATTGGCCAACATCGAATCATCTTGATTGCACTCTGATGTCACTTGCAGACTCTTCAATTCTAACAACAATGGAAGGTATACTGATCGAACATATGCCACTGTTACTAAAGATTTTCTATTTAAGACATCTGCCACCATATTGGGTTGTGCTGGATGGTAATTAATCACTAGATCATAATCCTTAATCAGCTTAAGTCATCTTCTCTATCTCAGGTTCAGTTCCTTCTGAGTGAACAAATACTTCAAACTTTTGTGGTCCCTGAAAATCTGACACCTCTCTCCATACAAGTAATATCTCCAAATCTTCAGGGAAAAGACTACTGTAGCCAATGACAATTCATGGGTCGGATAATTCTCCTTATGCTTCTTAAGGTGTCTGGAAGCATAAGTAATTATCTTCCCATTCTGCATCAGAACACAACCTAGTCCTTGCCTGGAGGCATAACTGAATGCTACATATCCCTCTCTAGGAATAAGTAGTGTTAACACCGGAGCTGAGGTAAGACGACTCTTCAACTCCTGAAAACTCTGCTCATATTTTTTATCCCATTCAAACTTAACATCCTTCCTCGTTAAATGAGTCAGCGGAGTAGCTATTGGAGAGAAATCCTCAACAAACTTTCTGTAGTATCCTGCCAATCCCAAGAAACTTTTAATCTCTGTAACATTCTTGGGTTATTCCCACTGTACAATAGCTTCAAATTTATGAGGATCCACAAAGACTCCTTCTCTTGAGACTACATATCCTAAGAATACTACTTCCCAAAGCCAAAACTCACATTTCAAAAACTTGGCATACAATCTTCTTTCTCTCAGTGTCTGCAGTACAATCCGCAGATGCTGAGTATGCTTCTTCTTGGTCCTCAAGTAAATTAATATGTCATCAATGAAGACAATTATGAACTTGTCAAGGTATAGATGGAATACTCGATTAATGAGATCCATGAATGCAGCAGGGGCATTAGTTAACCCAAACGGCATTACAAGGAACTCATAATGACAATCACGCTTTCGAAAAGTTATCTTGGCTACATTACTATCCTTAATTAGCAACTGATAGTACCCTGATCTCAAGTAAATCTTTGAGAGTACACTCGCTCCCTACAATTGATCAAACAAATCATCAATCCTAGGCAGTGGGTACTTATTCTGGATGGTGATCCGATTGAACTGTTGGTAGTCTATTCACAATCGCAAGGTCCCATCCTTCTTCTTAACAAACAGCACTGGTGAACCCCAAGGTGATAAAGAAACACTAGCGTGAGGCACTAAAGCAGTATTGACAAACGATCGATTAGAACCCGAATCTATTAATGCATATGCAGGTTGACTGAAAATTGTAACCATACTCATGACCACGTCTGAGTTAGCCTACGCCTATTCTTGATTCAAGGCAAAAACTCTAGTTTGAACTCTATCTCTACCCCTCTGAGCACCACGGGATGCTAAAGATGAATTGCCTACTCCTGATCTTTTACCAGCAGAAGCTGCTGCCTGTTCAACTGGTGCTGCTGGCGATGTGAGTAAGGCCGACTAGTCTAGCCACTTGTCTCCATTTTGCCTAACTTGGGAAAAAATCTTCTTATGTGTCCTGGCTCCCCACATTGATAGCATACTAATAGCAGAGGACAGAGGCCCACATGATATTGTCTACAATGAATACACCTGTCCACTCTCTGATCTTGTCTCGAGCCCTAGGTCTGTCCCTGAGCTGATGATCTAAATCTTGAAGGTCCTTGACCTTGAGGAGAATGCGAAGAAATACTGGCAGGGCTTGTAGTAGAGGCACCATTGGATGAACCACTGCTACGACTTTTCTTGGATAGAGAGCCAACCTGTATACTCAAATCTCTCCTCTTCTGGAGCTGACTCCTCGACCTTCTCTCTCCTATTAACTTCTCATCTCGAAGAGCCATCTAAATTATTTTCTTGTACCCTTGATTTTCTGACAATGACATCTTCTCACGGACCTCAAAGTTCAATCTTTTCTCAAACTTGGCGCACAAGCTCTCTTCATTAGTGAACTTAGGCACAAACTCAACCAACTCTCTCAGTTGGGTTTTATATTTCGTCATTATCTTACCCGTCTGTCTTAACCAGAGGAATTCTTGCTTCTTTTGGTTACAATGAAAGAGGTTAAAATACTGATCTTTGAATTTTTGCACAAAGTTGTCCCAAGTCAACTTGCACATTTGCCCACCATGTAGCTGTACTACCCTTTAACAACCTAACAGCTACCTTTATATTGTACCTATCCTGTAATTCCATATCATTCAAATCACCTTCCAGCTTCCTAAACCATCGCTTGGCTTCTACAGTATTTGTAGTACCTCTAAAAGGTACACTTCCTAATTGTCGAACCTCTTTGATCAGTTTGGACAACTTCAGAGCCGATCCAGATGCTTCTGCAGCCTGGGCATTCCAATATGTCATAAAGGCAGTCCATGTTTCAGGAATTATATTCGAAGGCATTCACATGCCTGGTTGCTAGTATTAGGGCGGAGGAGGTTCATGTTGCTCCTCAGGTTCATATTGAGGCACATACGAAGTAGCCTCTTCTTCAACATCTGGCATGATTTCTCTTTGTCGTCTACCTCGACCTCACCTAGGTCTCGAAGACATTTCACTACAAAAGAGCATGAAGTTTAATTGCATGCATTTAATATAGTGGTGATGCTTTCTATGACTCGACTCACCTAGTCCACTGGAAAACTCTAAAAAACCATAAAATCATGTACAAAATTTCAAAATTACAGTTTGAAAACCAAGTTTGGGTGTTTCAAAGACCGTTTTAAAATTAAAAGCTCTAATACCAATAAAGTTGTCATGCCTCAACTCATGAGTCTCACACGTGACAACCGCCACAGACTTCCAGGATGTATCCATTCACACAGAATACACCCTGACAGCTTGTAAGGCATTTACAAACCTGTATCCACAGTAATTAAAACACTTCCTATATAGTTTTCAATCAAACACTCAAACTTTAAATATTTTCATAATGAACCACAAACACTTTAAAATATGTGTATAAATTAGTTCATAAAATATTTATTGTGATATAAATATGTGGGAATTAATCTATCCCAAAATAAATTTGAACAGCTCTTACAAATTCTTTTACAAATCATAAAAAAGATACATAAGTAAAATAAAATGAACAGCAGACTCTAATGGACTATGAATCATGCATGGTGAGTCAATATAGTGTATACCTAAGATCCTCTATCCCAGAAGAATCACCACCACCACTCACTGCTAACTACGCGAACCTGTAACTGGAGAGTGAAGGGGATAAGTATATGAGAGTATACTCAGTGAGTGAATGAAACATAAATATAAATAAATAGTACATGCAAACTAGTTTAATGAAAAACATTTCTTCCCGTTTGAAAACTGCAAAACATATACCAAAAGTCATAGGGCTGGCTGTATTGCTCAGAGATTACCTTGGTCTTGGGCATCCCAAGTCCATCAGTGGGTTTATATTCAAATAAAATATGCCATTTTATAAAAATAGATTTAAATGTAATAAATAGAATGTGTAGGGTTTTTCAAAAAATACGTCCACCATTGACGTTTGACTTGAGGAGCCACAGGGTGACATTCGTGACTGACTCGACGAGACTCACAGGTGATCAAATCTCATCTTCCTTACAATATCATAATCACCATATATCGGTCCTACCTATGCAGCCTCCACTCACCTAGGTGACCTCTCTCTTAGGCCATCCCTAAGCTATCACATATAACACTCACCCAGGGGTCCACATCCTAGTGAATTTTTTTCTAGGCTACCACTCTATAACTACAGTAAGTAAACCGATTCCATGGTCGTTATCACCAATATACAAAGATAAATTCTGGCCTACTGGCCATATCATCATCATAAATCACAAAACATGGCCCATTGACCGTATCGTCGCATCAAGTCAATATCAAAGCATAGCATATTAAAAATGGGCCATAGAATAAACAAATAGTTATATATATATGAGCATCAGAAATTATTTTAAAACACTTAGCGGATACTTCGCTTGCATATCGTCACCTAAATACATGTATCCAAATATATATCAATACGGATTTAAATATATGCTTGTGACTCAAGTGCGTGTAATGCATGCTAACCCGGATTTTTCTCAAAATTAAACAAATATACAAAATCGACTAAAACCTTCGTTAATCATCTAATTCGGCTCGATTTCATAATTTAGATCTGTGGATCCCACATGTTCGTCAGAATAGTAACTCTAATTACTGTTTATGTTTACCCATTTTCTCTAAATTCATATTTTTAACTTCCTACGACTCTTCCGACTTCACAATAACCCAAATAACGAGTAAAACTCAACTAAGGGCGATAGATCTATCGAAATCTATATGAATGCACACTAAAATCCATATGAATAAAAGTTGATAAAATACAAAACAAAATACACAGATGAGTTAGAAATGTTGCTACAAACCTCGTGGTATAGTCGATTTTCCTTGGTTTCACTTGAAAGTTAAAAAAAAAAACAAATTTTCTCCCTAAAATCCTAGCTTCTCTTTTAGTTCTCCGCACTTCTATCATCAAATTGACACTTCCAAGTAGTTAGATGCGAGGAATATCATCGACAGGCAAAGAGAAATTGAAAATATGGCAAGAATTCGAGTGACGGCCAAGAGAGACAGAGGAGAGAACGTGAGGGAGAGGAAGAGAAAAGAAGAGGAAGAAGAAAAGAAGAAACACGTGAAAATCAGGGGTCCCAGTCCTCTATTTATAAAAAAGGATGAAATTATCATTTTACCCTTAAGTTTTCTTAAGAGAGAAGCTTATAGAAGAGGGCAAAATTGTTATTTTACACCGATTCGATCGAACGAATCAAAGTTTGTTCGAAAGAACTACCCTCTTCGATCAAACGAACTAGGGTTTGTTTGAACGAATCCTTCTACGTCCCTTGAAGTCAGGGGACTTCAAGTTTTTCGATCGAACGAATCCTCATTTGTTTGAACGAACCAACACTTCGATTGAACGAATGACTTCTTCGATCGAATGAAATCCAATTTGGTGGAATGAATCCCCCTATTTGTTCGAACAAATATAATGTCATAGATTTTTTAGGGAGTCATCAATCTGTTAATCGAAGGAACGAAGTTGTTTGGTCGATCGAACCTGCCAAAATGGCAATTCTCATTTGAGTTTTCTCAAAATTAAAAAATACTAATGGGGTCTTTGAGTTTACACTCTCAAGCTCTTCTTATCCCACAAAATCTCAAGAATAATTCCCAAAACTGTGCTGATGAGCCATCGATATGCATGAGGGATGCAAATGTATGAATAAAAAATGTGTGAAATTGTAATATACCCCCCTCAAAAGAATTTTGTCCTCAAATTCAACATATCTCAATACTGAAAAAGATGGGGGTATTGATGTTGTATCTGAAGCTCGGACTCTTAAGTCATCTCCTCAATCGTATCACTCCTCCATAGAACTTTTACCATAGGGATGACTTTACTCTTCAATTTTCACTTCTGACGATAAAGTATAGTAATTGGTTGAACTTCACACTTCAAATCCTCTCTCAAATCAAAAGAAGACACACTAATAACATGAGAAGGATTGGGCATGTACTTCTTTAGCATGGATACATAAAAAATATCATGTATCCTTCGTATTTTTGGCGATAACTCTAACCTGTATGCCACTGGACCAATTCGGTCAATAATTCTGTAGGATTCAATGTACCTCGGGTGAAGTTTTCCTCGATTCTGGAATCGAATCACTCTTTTCTAGGGTGATACCTTTAGAAACACTTTCTTACCCACATCAAACTCTAAATCCCTTCTTCTGTAGGGTCTAATCCCTTCTTCTATTACCCACATCAAAGTTGTCTAGCTTTCGTTCACCCACTTCATCTCATCATAAAGGAGTTCTACACCTCGTTCTATATAGAGTTTTGTATGGTGCCATTCCTATACTGGACTGATAGCTGTTATTGTAGGCAAACTTAGCCAATGGTAAATACTGATCCCAGCTCCCTTGAAACTCTAGTACACATCCTCTTAACATATCTTATAATACTTGGATGGTTCTTTTTGACTATCCATCTATCTAAGGGTAAAAGGCTGAGCTAAAATTCAACCTTATACCCATAGCTCTCTGGAGACTAGACCAGAATCGAGATGTAAAACAGGGATCTCGATCTTACATAATTTTCACAGGTACACCATGCAACCTTATAATCTCTGCCATATATAGTCTTGCTAGCTTATCAAATGGATACGTAGTTCTGATGGGTAAAAAGTGTGCAGACTTAGTTAACTAGTTCATAACCTCCCATATTGCATTATATCCAGCTTAAGTACATGGTAGTCCTACCACAAAGTCTATGGTGATATGTTCCCATTTTCACTCTGGTATGGATAACGGTTAAAGTGTTCCTACTGACTTTTGGTGTTCAGTTTTAACTTGCTGACATGTCATACACCTGGCAACGAATTCTGCGATGTCTTTCTTCATTCTAAACCACCCATAACTCTCTTTGATGGTTCTGTACATCTTCGTGCTACCAGGATGCATCGCAAAAGTTGAACAGTGATCTTTTTTCAGGATGGCCTCTCTCAATTCATCATTTGAGGGTACACATACGCTGCCTCTTAATGTTAAGACTCCATTATAAGAAAGGTAGAAATCTCCAGCATTACCATCCATAATTCTCTGACAAGCTTTTATTAACTCTGGATCTTGCATCTGCTTTTCTTTTATCGAGTCCCATAGAGTCAATCTCATAATAGAATTGACTAACATCAAGCCATCTTGATCGCACTCTAAAATCACTCGCTCCCTGTAGCTGATCAAACAAGTCATCGATCCTGAGCAGTGGGTATTTATTCTAAATAGTGATCCGATTCAACTGTAGGTAGTCTATACACAGTCACAAGGTCCCATCCTTCTTCTTAATAAATAACACTGGCGAACTCTAGGGTGACATACTCAGTCTGACAAAACCCTTATCAACCAGCTCTTGAAGCTACACCTTCAATTCCTTGAGTTCAACTGTTGCTATATGGTAAGACGGCATTGAAATTAGTGTAGTACCAGGAATCAAGTCAATGTTGAAGTTGAACTCTCGTTTTGGTGGCATCCCTGGTAATTCATCTGGAAACACGTCTGAGAACTCTCTCACTACTGGAACTTGTTTAACTTTATACTCAAAAACTGTGGTACTAACAACATGTGCCAGATATCCTTGGCACCCTTTTCTTATTAACCCCTGGGCGTCCAGAGCATAAATCACACTGCTAGACAAAATATTCTGCTCACCTGCAAAGATTATATCTAATCCTTTGGATCCTCTGAATATAACTTGCTTAGAAAAGCAGTCCACTGTTGCTCGATATCTGGATAGCCAATCTATCCCTAGTGTAGCATTAATATCCTCCATCCTCAAAGGAATCAAGTCTGCTACCAGTTCAACTTCATTCACTATCACAGTGCAATCTCTATACACATTTTTTCTCAATAACTTCTGGCCTAGTGGCGTATCTCCTGGTCTAAGGGTGACAATGGAACACTAGCATGATGCGCTAAAGCGATATTGATAAAGGATTGATTAGAACCCGGATCTATCAATTCACATGCAGCTTGGCTAAAAATTATTACCATACCAGTCACCACATCTGGGTTAGTCTGCGTCTACTCTTGTTTCAAGGCAAATACCCTGGTCTGAGTCCTCTAAGCGTCACGAGATGCTATAAATGAACTACCTACTCCTGATCTTCTACTAGTAGAAGCAGCTGCCTACTCAACTAGTAGCTATCGGCTAGTCTAACCACCCGTCTTCATTTTCCCTAACTTGGGACAAAATCTTCTGATGTATCTTGTCTCCCTACATTGGTAGTATACTAAAACCAAAGGATAGGTTTTCGTATGATATTGCCTACAATGAATACACCGATCCACCTTTTGATCCTGTCTTGGACCCTGAGGATGTCTCTAAGCTGATGATCTGAATCTCGAGGGTCTTTGACCTTGAGGAGAATGCGAAGGAATACTAGCAGGGCTTGTAACAAAGGTATCACTGAATGAACCACTACTATGGCTCTTCTTAGATGGAGAACCGACCTATATACTCAAATCTATCCTCTTCTGAAACTAGCTCCTTGGCCTTCTCTCTCTTGTTAACTTCTCAGTCCAAAGGGCCATCTGAATTATCTCCTTATACCCTTGATTTCTTGACAGTGACATCTTCTCATGAATCTCAAAATTCAGTCCTTCCTCGAACTTGGCGTACAAGCTCTCTTCATTAGCAAACTTAGATACAAACTTAACCAACTCTCTCAGTTGAGTCTCATATTCCATTACTGTCTTACCCATCTGTCTTAACCGAAGGAATTCCTGCTTTTTCTGGTTACAGTGAAAAGGATTATAGTACTCGTCTCTGAATTCTTGCACAAAGTCATTTCAGGTCAACTATACTGTGGCTCTAGCTTGCACATTTGCCCACGAAGTTGCTGTACTACCCTCTAATAATCTGACAGCTACCTTTAACTTATATCTATCCTCCAGCTCTATGTCATTCAGGTCACCTTCCAATTTTCTAAACCATTGGTTGGCTTCTGTCGCATCTATAGTACCTCTAAAAGGTATACTTCCTAACAGTTGAACCTCTTTAATCAACTTAGACAGTTTTGGAACTGATCCGAATGCTTCTGCGGCCTATGCATTCTAATATATCATAAAGGCAGCTCATTGCTCAGTGGTCATATTAGGAGGCATTCCCATACCCGATTGTTGGTATTGGGACTGAGAAGGATCACGTTGTTCCTTAGGTTTTGGTTGAGGCATATATAACGTAACTTCTTCTTCAACATCGGGCATTACCTCTTTACGTGGTCTACAATGACCTCATCTAGGTCTTTAGGATATTTCACTACAAAAGAGCACGAAATTTAACTGCATGCATTGAATATAGTGGTGATGTTTCCTATGACTCGACTCACCTAGTCCACTGAAAAACTTTCAAAAACCATAAAATCATGCAAAAAATTTTAAATTGTAATTTGAAAATCAAATTTGAGTGTTTTCAAAATTGTTTTAAAAATAAAAGTTCTGATACCACTAAAGTTGTTACACCTTAACTCGTGGGTCTCACACGTGACAACCATCGTAGACTCCCTAGGGTGTATCCAATCATCAGATCACACCCTGTGAGCCTGTAAGGCCTTTTCTAAAACCTGTTTTAAAACAATTATGCAACACTTCCAAAACAAATTCAACCCAACACCTAAACTTCGAATCATTTCAAGAAACCACAAGCACTTCTATGAAAGAACATTTCAACTCTTTTCCACAAGCCAATCATCAAAGTATACGAATATCAAATCTCAAGCAAATTAAAAACAATATCCAAATAGCTTATACATTTGTTTTCATTGCAAAAACAAAAATACAAGTTCCATTCACAGAACAGCTCCAGTGGATTAAGACATCTATAAGTGAGTCGATTTTTGAAAGTATACTTGAGATCCTGTCGACCTGGAAGAATCACCACCACCGATTGCTTGCTGACAATCTAAACCTAAAACTGGAGGGGGGAGGGAGTATATGGGAGTATACTCCGTAAGTAAACTGAAAACATATTTAAAGATATATATCCAATCCATAAATAAGAAAACATATCATAAAACAATTTAGTTCGAAGGAATTCATTTAGTTTGAAAATCCCAAATCATATATCGAAAGTGTAACGCTTGGGCCAAAGCGAACAATATTGTTAACAGACTTGGACCAATGGTCCAAGTCTGTCAACAATATTGTTCGCTTTGGCCCA
>JAVXUL010007124.1:0-12582 GCA_035590515.1 Trichilia minutiflora | reverse complement strand
CAATCATACACACAAACATATATAAAAGATATACAAATAAAATGAACTATGCTTGTGTCTTCAATCTTCATCTTTGAACTCTTTGAGTCCTTTTTCTTGACTTGATCAAACCCATTATTTTTTTATCATCAAAACATAGATTAGTATGACCCTAAGGTTAACACAATCGAGGGGTCGTCCTGAAGCCTCTTCTTTTCCTTTCCCAATGGCGGCTTCTCCACCATTAAGCCTTTCCCTTTGTCCAGGGTAATGATAGAGGCAAATCCAGAGTCGGAATCTGTTTACCCCTGTTTCCTTCTCCTTATGAGTACGTCCCTCCGACCTTGTTGCTTTTCTGTCGGGGGAGTTCGCTTGGAAGGATAAACAGTGGAGGGATCGATTGGCTTCTTTTTAACAAGCTTGCTCAGAGAGGACAAGGCAGAAGGTTTCCCAGACATGACTGCTTTTACAAAATAATGAATAGAGAGTTAATGATATTCACAATGGAAATGTATATATATATATATATATATTTATACATATCATGGAATCAGGCATTCAGGAGGAAACTATACGTTGAGCAAAGATTTTTCTCTGAAGGTACATGAAATCCCTACTCAGGCATGTCTTCACTAAACCCGAGATGATCAAGCTCAAATCAGAAAGTAATAATTTCTGATCCGGGGACTGATCCTTGGCCTGTGTTATAGTTTTCAGGCATCGGGGGCTCAAGTCCACATCTCTCAACCAAAATAAAGCCTCACCAAACATGTTTGGGATGGGAAGGTGTGGCTCAGAATTCTAGTTTCTCCCCATAAAGAACCACTTGCTCTTCCAGTCCTTATTATTGATGGGGTTCCCCTTGATCAGGTTAGACTTTCGAGGCCTAGCTTGAAGATATACCCACCCGGGGTTCTTCCCGAGATTCTTTTTAAGCAAGAGCATGTGCTCTATCTCCTCCATGAGGGCGGAGAATCGAATATCTGTCTCCATAACACGTACAACCCTATCAGTGTCCTCTTACTATTCAGGTTCAACTGATAGGGAGGGCTATTCTCATGTGGGTCAGGAGCCGGTAAAAGTAAGATTGTAGAGGCAACTTGAATCTCAGGTGGAATAACTCCTCATTAAAAGCCACTTCGCCCTCGGAAAGAGTGCTGGGGATTTCGTGGGCCTCAGGGGCTCGGAGGTACACGTTTTTAGGGATGTCAAAAAGGGTTGTATAAGCCTCTAAATCGATCTTTAGGACCGTGGAGTTGAACAAATCCTGCTCGTACGGAGACTGAATGTCGAAAATAGGTTCTGGGCTAGCAACTAACTCCAAGCCCTCTCCTACGTTGTTTCCCCCATCAACAGCCTCAGGTTGGGTCAGAGAGATAGAAATAGATGCCATTTTTGCTCAGAAAAACAATGGGTAAAATGATTAGGGGTCTGTTTAGGGATCATTGACAACCCTAAAATATTTTTCTACAAAGTCCTTAGCGAACCTTCTATCCTAATAGTCTCCTATTCCACCTAAGCATATATCCACAATATTTTGTTTATAGTTCAGAAAAATGTTGCCATAAATCCATAGAAAGGTGGGAAAAAACTTACCAGATGTGATGTGCCGCAGGTTTGCTCGGAGAAAGAGAGAGTGTCGAGAGTTGGGAAGTCAAAAACTTCTGAGAACAGTGGAGAACACCTTGGAGAGTATACATAGAATGTCTTTGTTTGCAAGTGAGGATAGAAAGGGAGAAAAAAGAGTTATCAGAAAAGGAGGAGGTATTTATAGACGAGCCAAAAGAATCCCGATTGTTGATTCTGATCCAACGGACAGGGGGATGTCACATTACCTTAATAAGAAACATTAAGGGTTGGGTCTTTTTAAAATTAAAATGAGCATGGGGCCCATCTTTACGGTGATATTATTACAACCCGAGTATCATGGCCTTTCAAATTGGTCCATCAATGGGGTAATGACACATGGGTTAATGGTTGTATTCACGAAGAAGATAACTGAAGCACAACGGTAACCATGACGGTATGACATACCAGTCGAGCAGAATTTGATCAGTTTTTCATGAAAAACTCTTTTAATTAAAAACTGGGGGGCTTAGTATTTGAGTATTTTGTCAAGGCCTAGCCCACGGCCCAGGTCCATCTTCAAGCCCTTGTCCAGGCCCATCATATGAACACATTATCCCCTGAGTGGACCCCTTGATACGACGTCGTCGCGCAAGCCAACTACACTATATAGGAGATGATGATATTATCTTAGATAATCTGTCCGAGGCTATTGGTCGGAAGGTCTCCTTCGAGTTATTCATGGTTGATCCATATTCAGGTAAAGTGTCTTCAATGACAGGCTTTCTGGGCTCGGGCTCGGGGAATCAGACTGATATGATTCACATAACACGGTAGGGGCTTGCGAGCACCCGAAGTATACAGGCTTTTATGATGCTATAGCCTGGTGTCATCGAAGCCATAGCCTGCTGCATAAGGGCATCCCGAGAACTAGGGAACTTCATTTTCAGTAGAACTGGAGGCTTTACTCGGAGGAAATTATACTCGGGGTCTTGCGACTGATGTGACAGGAACAGTATCACAATTTTTTACGCCCCCTGATTTTTGCAATAGACTGTCTTGGGCACGTCAATCATGCAATAACACGTGTTCAAAGGTATGAACTTCTATGCTTCTAATATATAACACCCATAAATCATGGGAGGTACATTACGTTACTCTTTTAGATTTCAAAAAAAGAACATTCTATACTTTTATACACCAACTCTCACACACAAAGTAAAACCCTCTCTGACTTAAGTATCGGAGGGTTTTCATTGGGAAACCGACTTTACCCGTGAGATTTTCATTATTTTGCAATTTCGGATTAAGAAATAAGAGGAGAAGATCAGCTGGTGCTCGAGGTTGAGGACGACACTAAGCATATGATGCTTGTATTATGTCATTAATATTTTTTACAGAAGTCAATAATTGAATGAAAATTAGTCAATTATGACAAACCTTGCAAGTTAACCAAATATATTATGGTTTCTAGATTTTTTAATCGAAAAGGTTAAAAAAGATGGCATGTATTACATTGCTTTTGGAAACCGTATGCTATGAAATCATTTCTTTGAAAATTTTATTTTAGAAATGTTAAATTATAAATTATTTTGACTTTGGTTTGACTTAGTAATAAAAGGCAATCATTTGATTGACAAATGATTGAAAATGAAATTATTTCATAATGATTTTTTAATAATTAGTTGATTTAAGTTGTAAATAATCATGTGATAATGATTAGAGTTGAATTTTAAGGTTGAGTGAACCTTAAGTAAGCCTTAAATAATTTACTTAACTTATTTAACAAGTGAAATAAATTTTATAAGCAATATTATTACTTGTACGATAAGTAATCCCGATCGAGCAAAGTAATTTAATTACTCAAATATCATGTTAATGCATCAAATTAACAATGTTATCACTTATCGAATAAGAGATATTAATCGAACATGTGATTTGATGAATTGTTTGACAATTTATTAAAAATTAAATTTTAAGTGTCCACCTGTGTGAGATGAGTAAAACTAGACAATTATAAGATAATTATTTGTGAGACAAATAATCTAAATAAATCGAGCAATGAAATTAATTGTGTGATAAGTAATCTCGATTTCATCAAGAAATAGTGAATTACTTCTATGATGAGTAAACACTAAAGAGTATGAGATTATTTGTGTGACAAATAACATTACTCAAAAAAGTTACTATTTATATAAATTGTGATCATATAAATAGTAACCCGACTCAGAATAATAATATCATACTGGTGTGATAATAATTCATATTACACAAGTTTATACCTCTTGTGTGACAAGTAAGGCAGATTTTGCAAGCATACATTACTTGTCCAACAAGTAAAGTGGATTATGCATTTAAGGTAATATATTATATATAAAACCAGTTATGTATATATACGTGTGTATAATATATATATATATATATATATGTGTGTGTGTGTGTGTGTGTGTGTGTGTGTGTGTGTGTGTGCGCATAAATATTCATGAGATGAATATTTATTGGTGTTAGTGTGTGGCTTTAAAGGATAGTTTTATGAAAAACTGCTAAGTCAAGAGAAAGTGTGCATAAGATGTACGAGATTACTCAAAAAAATTTTTCTTTATAATTATCATATCCGTACCTCCCATTGTGTGATAGTTAATGATTCTTTGACATAAATTTTCTACTATAAGATTTTTATTGTATGAAGGGTATGGAGTTTATGTAATTGAATCAAGTTTATCTGGTTCTCGATGGTATTCGAATTTTGACCAAAATTTTATTATGTGAGGTTGGGATAAGAATACTATTTAGGAAAGTATAGTGGTTTATATATAACTATTATAGTGCTCAAACATTTTTATTATATGATGTTTCTGAAACTAGTACAAAGGAATATGAATCGAGTCTTGTACGTGATACAAAAAAAAATATTTTTTACTCGTCGAAGTTAGTTAATCAAGATTTCTATTGTACAAGGCCAATTAATTGTAGATGAGAATTCGATTCCCCATTATTTTTCTAAAATCCAACAAAATATTTAAGTTATGTATTAAGAAGTGTGGGATTTAAATAAGATAGTGAAAACGAATAAGATCATGTTTATAATTATATTCAATAGTTTAATTCAATTTTAGTAATACACTGCACTAATAAACTTTTTTTGTGTCCTTTTCAGTTTTCTCTCACGTGTTACAATGTTGTCATCATCAAACGTCTTTCAAAAAATACTGGATAGTTATATGCTAATATGTCTTAATTTAAAGGATTGACTGAGAAATCTTAGAATAATTCTCAATGTCAAAGAGATAGGGTATGTATTAGTAGGAGAGATACTTATTTAATTAGAGGTATATGCTTCTTAGGAGAAGTAAGAAACCTTTTATAAATAGCATATTGATAACCATAGAGTGAGACTCTACATGTTAGATTCCATAAATCGAGAGTTATAAACTAAGCACGAGAGTATGACATTTGCATATAAGATACTCAAATTCTTATAAGAGTTGTACGGAGAAAATTCTCATGTAGTTGAATCTAAGATGTGTGCCACCCTATTTAGCATGAAGATAAAGAAGGGAGTCTCGTCTGATGATTAAGTCATTAAGATGATAAATGTTATCAGGTAGTTGGACACTTGGGTCGTCATTATAAACGACCCCATTAAGGTGAATTTGTTTCTCTAATCCCTTCCTCCTAATTATAAATTGTTTATAACTAACTATAATTTGATTATGATTAAACGGACTCTCTCAGAATTGCTTAATAAGCTTTAAGAATTTTATAAACAAAATAATAAGGATAAAGAACATGAAGATGTCTATATGACCACTACCTATAAGAGTGGTAAGTGGTCAAAATACCTAACTCGAGGTCTAAAAATTGGACCTAAGAAAAAAAAAAGCCAAAAAAGCTGAACCTCCCAAAATATCCAAATCTAAAAAGCCTAAAGGAAAATGTTTCCATTATAATCTTAACAAATATTGAAAAAAGAATTGCCTACAATATCTTGAGAGTCTTAAGAAGACTAAGAGAGATAGACATTCCTATTCTATGTTGATTATGAACTAAGTGTTAGTTCTAACATTCATTCATGGGTTATTGATTCTGTAGCTATTTCTCATATATATGTTTTTATGTAGGAAATGCAGAATAATTTTGTATTACAACACTATTAGAACATACTTAAAATGAGTAATAGAGCAACAGTTATTGTAAAGGCCATTAGGATATGCGAGTTGAGACTCTTATTGAGACACATTTTGAGGCTGGAGTGAGTTTTGTATTTTGCTTCAGCGATCAGAAATAAAACTTTTATTTCTTTGTTATATAATAATGGTTATTATGTATAGTTTAATGAAAATGAATGTATAATATATTTTGGAATATATGTATTCATAAAGCTATTAATACAAATAGTTTGTATGTTTTGCAGTTGAATAACAGTTATTCAGTTTTTTTTTTATTTTTAATAAAAGAATTCATGTTGATCTCAATTAGATTATTATACCCAAGTATAGATAGTTTTAGTATAGTATAGTCTAGTGAGTTAAAGTGTCGTATCCACAAGGATTGTTTTTTCTAAATGTCTAATTGGGTTATGTCCAAGCCAAGGCCCAATAGAAAAAATCTAATAGCAAAGGTAGAATAAATGATAGATCAATTTTAAGAAAAGAATTACCAAATAAAAATTAAATACAAATTAAAATATCAAGGCTTTGAAAATTGATATTTTAGGATGATGATAGTAAACTAGATCCCTTATTTAACTTAATTGAGATTAACTAAAGAGTTATCCCAATTGGAAGATGAAAATCGTTCGATACATGAAAAATATATTTTCTTTAAAATATCAATATTTAATTAAAATATATCTTTACATTAATTGATAAAAACATGGAAGAAAAATATTTAAGACATTTAATATTCAAAGTATTTTTTATGCCATATGTCTACAATGAATCAAAGAAAGTTTTTCCAAGCATTCAATGTACCAAATGTTTACGTAAAAATCAAAGAGTTTAAATACTTAAAAACATTTTTCAAAACATAGATATACAATTAATCAAAAAAACTTTAATATTAAAAACAAAGATGGGATTTAAAGAACATACTATACATCCTTAGTATCAACCCCCTGGCCTTAACTATTACTTTAGAAAGACATAGAGATGAGAGAATGAAATTTCATTACAAACTAATTCTATTACATCTATTACCTTCCTAGAACACAAAATAGTCCTCTTATTTATAGGCAAATATGAGAGTTAAATGTCAAAGTAAGTAGTTATAATATTTGACAATTAAGTTAAAAATTTTGATAAATGAAGTTGAAATATTCTAGTAGCCACTAAAATATCATGGATAACTTTAAATATCAAAGATTAAGATTCTATGGTAAACATAAAAGTTGTAGATATTTGACATATATTTCAAATGCCACTTGTCTCAGGTGAATCCGAAACTTCTATCAAAAGATATGTGCAAAATACTGAAGCATGGTCGGGCTGGACTGGAATAGCAACTGGACTTAATTGATGGTTTCAAAAATATAACTTAGAGCCCGAATTGATGGTTTGACCAAACATAAAAGTTTTAGCTCAATGAATTAGATTTCTAATAAATTAAGATTCACCTAAATATCTCTCTTGAATAAAAAGTTATGACCTTTTTACATTCAATATATTAAAATAAAAATTAACTAAAATTACAAACAAAATAAATTTTACATCAAACACTAGAAATATGTATAAATGGAGAGAGTTAATCATACTTTGAAGTGTAAAATGATGAATTTAAAGCTTAATGCACGTACACTTTTATGTACTCATCATACACCCCCCAACCAGCTTATTGCTAGTCCTTTAGCAATATAAAGCGTTAACATTTGGTAATGAATTGAAACAAAAACTCACTTACAAGATATTTATTATTTTACTTCTTTTTGATATTTTTAAATAAGTAAACTCTCGATCATAAGTCTCAAGTACAGCCATAAATCCCTTAAATAACAAATCCATAAATTTTCTTTTTTACATAAAGTGACACATAAATTATAGGGCTTCATTGAAAAAGAGAACAAAATTCATTCTTATTGTTTTGCAAGAATTAACATCTATTGAACAATTTTATTTAATAACTATATACAATAATCATAACTTAATTTCTCGATCAATGACACACAGACCAGTTGATCTTAGGGTATTAGGTTTTAAGATACCTTTTGAATCTCTTTAGGAAATGATTTTAAACTTAAACAAATTTATAACCTAATTCATCAACTAATGACTCTCAGACCAGTTGACCTTATAGTATTAGGTATTAAGACACCCCTACGAGCTTCTTTAGAAGATGAACAATCATTTATTTATGATATTTTTTTTTCTCTTTTTTTCTTCTTTCTTCTTTCTTTTTTTTTTAACTCTTAGATACAACTCTAATGAAATCGTCAAAACAAATATTATCAAATTTTAAACTTACAACCCATAATCATGCATCAAAGTGTATGTGTGATAAGAATAATTTATAAAATTCTTGCTTAATAAATCTATGGATACAGCCATTTAACCAATGACTACATAAGAGTTCACAGATTTGAATAATCTAAACAGAAGCAAATAACAAAAACTTACTATAAATTTCAAAAATATAGGCCAAATGATAACAAAGACACACAAAAACTATTCACTTGAAAAGTGACACTACTAAGATGCCTTTAAAGGATTGAAGGAAGAAAAAAAATCCTTTACTCAACCATCTTTACAGAAATCAGACACTATTAATGAATCTTCTCACTCTTTTTTTTAACACACACAAAAACAATACATAGAAAACATAACATGTAATATCAACTATCCCTCCCCCCAACCAATTTGAGACATTGTCCTCAATGTCTAAATATAGAAAGGTAAAGTATAAGAGATATCACTTGATTTAGCTTTTATTAAAAAGATAAATCTGTAATACACATTCTCCTACACGGGTTAATGACTAATATTTAACAAATATTTTAATTTATTTACAAAAGAAAAACAAGCCTACTTTTAATCAAACCATAAAAACTTATAGTCGGAGCATCAAATCTAGCTTATGCTTTTTGGTTGCTTTTCCAAACCAATTTATCTGAGTTGTTATCAAATTAGGCTTGTAGATGAAGCTTTCTAATTTATTAATTAATTGATCAGGAGTTGAAGCAGTGACTAGGATTCGTCGCATCAAGTGTGAGATAAAATATTATTCTACAGCTTTATTAAGAAAAGACAATAGATAATTAAAGAAATTATTAACATTTAACAGACCTATAGGTTTTTGGTGAATATTTAGTTGGGCCCAAGAACTTGAAAAAGTTCTTCTAAAGTACCAAAACCACCTGGAAGGCATATAAAGTCATTAGAATTATAGATTATTCTGACAATGCGTTCGTGCATAGAGGCTACCTAAAGCTCCTCTCTAATTGTCATCCTTGTAATTCTTCCTTCAGTTAAAGGTATAGGAATAATACCTAGAACTTGAATGCCACCTATAAATACAGTTGAGGATATACACCCCATTAACCCAAGGCTACCTCTCCCATAGACCAAATGAATTCTTCGCTTAGCTAATACCCTTCTCAAATTGCTTGTTGTATTAACAAACATTGTATATTTTCTAAAGCTAGACCCACAAAAGACACATAAACTACGAATTTGACGAACTGGGATATTTTTCATTTTTACATTATACTAAACTTTGAAAGTGAAGAGTGTGATTATGTATATTTATGAAGGAAAAGAAAAGTAACATAATGACATCTATATAGGTAGCCCAATTAAAATGATAATTGGTTTGAAAATAAGCAGTAAAAATTTAAAAAATGAAAAGTAAACATACATAAAAGTAAAAAAGAAAAGGTATAAATAAAAATAAAAGAAACACTTATTTACTGTAGTTGTGGTTGTGGCTCATATCTTCCTTTGGTTTTATGTCAAGTAATGGCTTGAACGCCCTCTATGGGTCGAGGATAGACTTCCTATCCAATTTTCTTAAAAATTGATAAACAAGATCATTTATAGTTAGATTCTCAAGATTATATTGTTCATGCTCATTCAAAAATAAATACCATAATTTAAAAAGCTGTTCTTACACGAATCCATAAGAATGTATCTCAAGTTTCAATAGAATACCATCTAAAGACTCCTTATTTAGCCCGTCCTTAATGAATCTAATCTTATCTTCTCGACATCGGGTGTCACAAGTCTATCGTGCACATTTGTGACAAACTCCTAATCTTTTTGCTCTACGCTTCTTAGTATAAGAACTCTTACCTAAATCAGGCATGTAAGGAATAAAAGAATCAAAAGATTCTCCACCTAATCGGACCTTGGCTTTGATTAATCATCTTATATCCTAAGGTATACCATTATCCATGAGTACCCTTAATCTTGTCATCTTGGTTTTGTAAATTTTTATCAAACTATTTATAGTAAGGGAAGGAAAACGTTTTTGTAATTTGAAATAATTTCATCCATTTTTTTGAAAAAGAAGAAGAAAGTAAAGAGTTTTTTTTTACAGCTCAGCTATTTTGGGAGAACTAAAAATTGACTTGAAATATCACGGAGTACCGTTATCCGCCACTTAACCGGGAAAAACAAAAATAAAGCTAAAGGTTACTAATTACCCTGCAAAAATAACACAGAAATTATTAAAAAGAGAAAAAAACTGAAAACTAACTTGTAAAACAATTTTTCTCATAACAAGGATCAAAAAGAGAAACAATTTCTTCTTGAGAGTCTTTATTTTCTAAACATGGTTTGAATCTTTGTCCATTTACTTTTAAAATATTATCATTTCTAAGATTCTCAATGTCAACAACTCTAAAAGGGTATATGTATTTTACAATGAATGGGCTACTCCATCTAGATTTCAACTTTTCTGAGAATAAATGAAGTCTAGAATCATAAAGCAAAACTTTTTTACGAAATTATTTTATCATACCAAGGTTTAGTTTTAGCGTTTTGAATTTTTGCATTCTCATAAACATCATTTCTCAATTTTTTTCAATTCATTTAACTGTAATTTGAGTAATTTATAAGTATCATCAAGGTTTGTGTTGAAAGTTTTGATAGCCCAACAAGCTTTATGCTCAATTTTTATATGTAAATGACAAGGTATTCTATAAATTAACTTATAAGAAAAATATACCTAATGAAGTTTTAAAAGTAGTTAGATAGGCCCAAAGTGCATCAGTAAGTCTTAAAGACTAATCATTACGATTTGGGTTAACTTTTTTTCAAAAATTTGTTTTATCTCCCTATTTATCAATTCAACTTATCCATTTGTTTGTGTGTGATAAGAGATAGACATTTTATTTGTATTTTAATATTTTCTTATTAAATTTTCAAAAGGTTTATTACAAAAATGTATTCCTCCATCACTTATAAAACCTCGAGAATTCCAAATCGACTCAAAATATTTTCTTTTAAAAAATTTGATCACTATTTTATGATCATTATTTCAACATAGAATTGACGCGATCTATTTTGAGATATAATTTACTACAACCAATATATACACAAAACCAAAAGAAGGTGGAAAAGGGCCTATAAAATTTATACCCCAATAATCAAGAACTTTAATAAGAAGAATGGGGTTTAAAGGCATTATGTTTCGCTTTGAAATGGATCCCAATTTCTGATAATTCTCACATATTTTATAAAATCCATATATATCCTTGAAAAGGGTTGACCAATAAAAACCACATTGAAAAATTTTTGCCACTGTTTTCTTTGAAGAAATATATCCTCCACATACCTCATTATGACAATAATTAATTATACTATTTACCTCATTTCTGATATACATCTCCGAAATATTTGATCTGGACAATACTTGAGCAAATATGGATAAACCCAATAATAATTTCTCACCTCAGATAAAAACTTCTTCTTATCTTAATTACTCCATTTAGATGTTTTTTTTTTCTGTTGCAAGAAAATTAATAATATTAGCAAACCATGGCATTATAGCTACAAAAAATAAAATTTCATCAGAAAAAGAATCATTAATAGAAGAGGTTTCAAACGATAAATCTGCTGTTAATCTCGATAAGTGATCTGCAACAAAGTTTTCGGCTCCTTTTTTATCCTTGCTCATGATGTTGAATTCTTGTAGCAATAAAATCTACTGTATAAGTCTTGGTTTTGCATCCTGTTTAGTTATTAGATATCTCACAGCAGCATGATCAGTAAAAGTAATGGTAGGAGTCTCAATCAAATAAGACCAAAATTTATCTAATATAAATATTACAACAGTAACTTTTTTTCAGTTGTAGTGTAATTCATTTGAGCATTATTTGAAGTTCTACTTACATAATAAATTGCATAAGGCTTACCTTCCTTCCTTTATCCTAGAACAGTTTCAACAGCATAATTACTTGCATTACACATTATCTCAAAAGGTAAAGATCAATCAGAGGATTGTATAATAGGAGCAAATGTCAAAAGTTTAATTAATTTATCAAAAGTATTTTGACATTCTTGTGTCCATTCAAAAATACTATCTTTTATTAAGAGGTTACAAAGTGGTTTGGATATAGCACTGAAATTTTTTATGAACCTCCTATAAAATCTTGCATGTTTTAAAAATGAACGAACTTTCCTAACTATTTTTGGTCGTGGTAGATAAGCAATTATTTTTACTTTGACTTTATCAACTTTAATTCCCTTAGAAGATACCACATGACCCAAGACAATTCCTGAAGTGACCAAGTCATGACATTTTTTCCAATTTAACACAAGTTATTTTTCTTCACATCGTTTTAAGACTTCATCTAAGTTTTCAAGATAATTTTTAAAAGAATTTCTAAATATAATTAAATCATCCATGAAAACTTCTAAACAATGTTCAACCATGTCACTAAAAGTGCTTAATATGCATCTTCAAAAAGTTGCTAAAGCATTGGAAAGTCTAAAAGGCATTCTTCTAAATGCAAATGTACCAAAAGGGTATGTGATTGTGGTCTTTTCTTGGTCCTCAAGTGCAATATAAATTTGATAGTAGCTTGAAGAGCAATCAAAAAAG
>JAVXUL010007114.1:0-12583 GCA_035590515.1 Trichilia minutiflora | reverse complement strand
TTTCTTGCTTCCAACGTATACATATATGCCAAATGTCCAATTTTTGATTTTGAAATCAATTTCCTTAGTGCCATATAATTGGCATCCTTAATACAAATCAACCAATAACATTGAAATAAGTAAAATCATATATGGTAATATATGTATACATTTGATTGGTGGAAAAGAAGAAAAGTTATCCAAAACAAAATATATTATTAATAAAATTATTATTGTAAATAATAATAATAATTATATATATATATATATATATATAAACCTTTATCCATTTATTATTAATTACCATAATTAATAATTATGGATTTTTCTTGGCTATTAAATCAAAGCAAGGAATAAGATGGTGACAATTGGCAAACAACCCTTGTGCCATGTGTCATTCAAGTATTCATTTAATTAAAATAACATTTATTTTATACTTAAATAAATAAACAATTTATTTATCAATAATGGATACTATAATTAATTAATTAATAAATAAATAATTTTATTTATTAATTGATATATCAAAATATATCATTTCACGTATTCAATAACACCATAAGATTTTTCGAACTAATGAGTGTTAGCGTGTTATTGTCAGGAAAATTTATTCTTTACAATTAAAGAATAAACTTGCCCACCGATCAACTTATCGGAGCAACATAATTTTCGTCAATACAAAATATCATTAACTAACTTAATGACATCATTTGACCCATCATCAATTACTAGATATTATGTGTGACCCCTTGGGTTCATCGTGAATTAGACATGAGTCAATACGAAATCATTCGCATCACTTTGGTATAACCCTTTATATCCAAAGCGCTCAATGATCATGGGTGATCTCTAGCAAGATATTATGACCCTAGAACACAGTGAATAAAGATTCAAGTAAACCTATATAGTCATACTTGCATATAGTAGAGTCCCTCTACTTTCGACTCTCGATCGAGTGCAGGTCATGGTATGGTTAAACCCCTAACTTGATCATAGGATCAAAACCTCAATCATAAATGGGATCCACATATCCCAAAATAGATCGAAATTCATGGACTCTGGCCAGAGATTCAATTCTCGTAGATGACAATTCTGCCTAGGATCTCAAGCCCAAATATCTGAGCCAGTAGATTCCATTTGGATGATCACCTGCTCTCATACAATAAAAACATATTACCATCAAGCTTCTTTCACCAGGCGTGGCTAGCCCAATGCAATATACACAAGTGAACGATGTGTCTCATTGCAGATTGCAGCCATAATATCTCAGGTCTAAGAACTAATGATGCACTAGTACGACTGTGTGATAAATCATTGACTGTGGATATTCACCCATGTGATTTATCTTGTTTGGTCACGTTTAGTATCACGTTCTTTAATGTGATACCCATGTTTATGCTCTTGTGACATGAGACTCGTCACCCAATCATTAGTATCCAATACTAATCCTTGGCAGCAACAAAACATACCGATCATGCAATGTCACTATCCCTTATGACACCACCTCAATCGGGAACAAGTTTAGAATGTATTTAAATCAAAGATTCTACTCTCATATCTATAACTCTTTATAGATAGAATCTTGACACATAATACATACAGGGACATATCTTGTATCAAATAAAAGAAATAAATAAATCAGCAGCTGAACACAATACAAGATAGAATAATGTCATTTTATTAATCGTAACCAATTTACAATTAATAAGAAAAGGTATATACATAACAAAATATAACCCTGAACTATATGACACTATTAATTCTAGGGTATATCTCTAACAATTATAGCATACCATGATTTAAATATCTGACAGATAGATGTTAAAATAGAATTCTCAATAAAGTTTTGATAAAAATTTTAATGATAATAACATATATGGTTAGTATCTACTGTAGATAAAAATGAGGTATATATATTGCATCGATCTATTTGTGGATTAAAGTAAACTTTTCAGAGCTGGAATAATCAATTTGATAACATGATCAAATTGTTTAGTATTTAGCTAAAACACAGATGAACCTTGAGTTTATCTAAGGTTGATTGATTATACTAGAAAGTTTTCAATATAATATGTATGTGACATATTATTAATGGAAATAATATTCGCATAATGATTAAGATTATATCTGGTTATCCAGAGCCTTCTTAATATATGATCTAAGAGAAATGATGTGTATCCTTAATAAATCTATCTACAGAGATATAGTGAATAGGATAATATGATTATCATAATATATTGCATATAGAGAAGATGTTGAAGTGGTTCAATATAGAGAATTATAAGAGAATTCTCAGATCCTTCTATTCTGGTTTGAATCTTTCTGAAGATTTTAGTTATAAGACCATTAAAGAGGTATAACAGATATGTAATGTACCTTACACTTCAACTATAGGTAAGGTACGCAATGCTATATACAATGCTTGACATAAAATACTATAAATGTAACAAGAAGATGTCAGTTAATTCCAAGGAAAGATATTGATCAGTTATTAATATAATCCTTAAATACTTAAAAAGTATTAAAGGATTTAATTATGAGTCATGGATATCAAATGTTGTGCATTCAAGGATACTCAGACTTTAGCTTCAAATCAAATGTGGATGATAAATTATCTACATCCATGTTCCTTTTCTTTATAAGGCTGAATATATTACTATTTTAGAAACTACAGAAGAAGTTGTTTGGATACACGAGTTTGTACCTAAACTAGATGAGGTTTCCAATATAGGTTAACTGATATACTCTATAATAATATTAGTATTATCGCATAGACAGAAGAACCATGGGTAGACCACAAGGCCTAATGATATTCAATGAATATATTATATTTAAGATAAATCATTGTTGTTAGAGAGATATTGATAAAGAAAATAATTTTAGTAAACTTTGATGCTGACCTACTGACCATAGTGATGACATTGAAGCAATTAGACCAACATCTTGTAAAGATGGGTATATGATACCATACAAATGGCTTTAGTACAAGTAGGAGATTATTAGTGTATGCACTAAAAACTATTCGTATCATCGAATTTTGAGATTATTATTTTATTAATAATTTAAAAAAATAGTTCTTTATTCATATACGTAGGTTACTTTATTTCTTATATCATGCTAGACAATAAAGTACATGTGTGAATTATCCAGATAATTATTAATTATTAATTAGAATTATCAAACTCGTTCCCTACGTAAATGGTTTTGACTGGATATTGATACCATATAGTAAACATACTAAATGTTGACTAAAGATATCATGAGTTGACATAAGTAGGCTGACAATATGAGTATTGCTATAGAGCATTAGTATAGATTTACTATTTCTTGAATGTGGTCAATTATCGATAAATCACATGGTATGTATGTAGTTAATGATTTATTGGTATATTATACTAATGTGCGATGTAGTCTTTTAACTTGAGATATATGAATCAGACCTTATATGGATGTATATAGTTCATATAGTGTATAAGTACAAGGCTAGTCACATCTTGTACGTTATAGCCAATTTGGTTATATGTTGTTCATATAGGAGTTTGATTGATGGTCAAAAGGAGATCTGTTGGCTCGTACAATAGGATTGTGAGTTCCCGCTAACTCTATCCTAGTTTGAGTTTCTAAATGAATGTTGGTAGATGCTTGAAATAAAGTCTCTGCCTAGAGTTAAATAAAAGCCACATGAAGGACTTTATGGTGGTATGTTCAAGATAATTCGTAAAAGATTAAATTTAGGGTATTAACATACCATGAACCCCAATTTGATTAGGATATGATAACAGAAGTACATTACTATATGGTAAGTACAATCATAGGAAGGTTTGATAAAGATTTACTTCATTGTGAATTAAGAACTATAGCGTATTGCTAGATGTTAACCATAGTCGTTAAGTTCTGAAATGTTCAAAAATGACTCACAACTAATTCACTATAAACTTTTATGGTCACACCAAAATTCTTATGCATTTGAAAGCTGTTCTCAAGAGAGAAATTATTTAGAATAAAGGCTAGTAACTTTCGAAACAATTAGGGGCCGAATAAAATATGTATATATATGTAATTCTTTAAATAATTAAAGAATAAATAACAAAATAAGTGTATTTGAAACTTATGGTAAGTTAATATACTTGGTTATTATTTTGATAATTATCCAAAGGGTAATTAGTGATTGTTATCATTGACTTGTGAAATCAATAAATTAAATTAATTAATTATTAATTAATTTAAATTAACTAATATTTTTTTAATAGTTAAGAAAATACTTAATTGTCCAAGGCTAAAATGAAAGTTGTACCATTAATGATAGAAAAGGTAAATTAATTATTAATTAATTATTTATTCCTTTAATTATTAAACAATAAATATTGATTTTTCATTTAATTTTATTCAATAAAGGTTTATATTTGGAGCAATATGATTGGTCCAAGTAGAAATTTTTTGATTGGCTAATGAATGGATAATTATCTTGAAATTTATAAAAGAAAATAGAAGAAAAAAAATATCTTCTTCTTCTTTTGAAAGATAGGGAAAATTTAGCCAAAAAATATCTTCTTCTTCTTTTTGAAAGATAGGGAAAATTTAGCCACCTTGGAAATGGAAGGAAAATGTTTTCTTCAATTTTCCAAGAAAAAAAATATTTCTTCATGCTTTCTATATGCTTGGATTGTGACTACATAGATTTGTAGTTAGATCCCATCAAGTTCAAGCTTGAAGAGGCCATAGTTTCTAGACTAAGAAGTGAGTTTAGCTAGAACAATTTTTTATAAGTCGAGATACAAGCTTAGAGAAGCTTTAATCAAGAGGATTTGATCCTCACATTAATCTTTAATTATGAATCTAGAATAATCATCAGGAAGTGGTGTGTGGATATACAGGCAGGCGACATGAGATGGTTTAACTTTCCAAATAGCGGATAAAGAAGTATGTGAATACACTTCGATTTGCATACATATATGTATTTGTTTTAAATTTGTTAAAAATGTTTTCATAGAATTAGGAACGGTCTTCTGATAGTTTTTTCACACGTCATATAATGGACGTAGCATTAAACTTGGAGTAGAAATCGATTTCACCTCCTACCAACAAATCGCCTATGCTTCTCGACAACTTAAGAAGCATGAGATAAATTATCTTACCCATGACTTGGAACTAGTAGTAGTGGTATTTATTTTGAAGATTTGATGACATTATTTATACAGAGAACAATGCCAGATTTTTATAGATCGATCACAAAAGTCTGAAGTATCTGTTGACATAGAAAGAGTTAAATTTAAGGCAAAGGAGATGGCTTGAACTCATTAAAGATTATGATCTAGTAATTGAGTACCACCTTGGGAAAGCCAATGTAGTGGCCGAAGGTTCAGATCCAACGGTAATACCTATACTTGTTTTAGTACTAAGGTATACAAATTTTGAGGATAAAATTCTTTTAAGAAGGTATAATTGTGAGTTCGTTGCATAAAATATTAGGGTAATATGGTTATTTTACATAATATTTTTATGCAAGCACATATATAATTAATAGGTTGTTGACTCTCTGTTGAGGTTTAATAATTATTTCAAACATTTAATATGATCAAGATTGAATTTTGAAGTTCTTAAAATAAGGACTTGAATGAAATTAAATGTTAGTTTTATTTATAAATAGACTCGAATGATATTTTTCAACACAAGTGTGTTTAAGGCCAAAATATCGATACTAAGAGAGAAAATATACTGATACTTGCCTATGATTGGGAAAAATATTAATACTTGTAGGCCTAGTATTAATATATATTCTCATAAAGTGTGATTCTTCAGCAAAGGCGAAGACCAAGTGTAGCGTAAGGAAGTATCGATACTCTTAAGGAAGGTATCGATACTCATGAGCCAAGACTGAATATACTGATACTTTAAAAAGAAAGTATTGATACTTATACATATATATCAGGAGAGGTGGAGACAAAGTTTTATATATGATAGTATCGATACTCGTAAGTTAAAATTAAAGGAATTGATACTTTAAAGGGAAAGTATCAATATCTACACCCAAAATATCGATATTCGAGCATTAAATACCAATACTTATATTCAAAAAAGTATAATATATCTAAATAACAATGAAAGGACAAGAGCAAATAAATGTATCGATACTTTCGAGGAAAATACAATACATGGAGGCAAAAATATGAAATGTATCAATACTTTCTGCAGATTTACATGCATCGACAGCATTCTAACCAAGGAAACAAAATATCTACCTTATAAGAAGTCCATTTTACCCATTTTTAGAATTCTCTTTCTTTCAATTTATCAAGGATAACTTGGTATTTTATTTAAGCATTATAAAAAAGGGGATTTAATGCAGAAATCATTCATTTTTACCTTCGCCTTCTATACTCTCAAACTCTCCCATCTCTCTCTCTTTTCTCTTTTAATAATCCATTCAAATCACCCATATTTTTTTTATAAATTCCACCGATTAATCTTTATTTTTCTATCGAAAATCAATCCCAAACATTGTTTCTAGCTCAGATCGACTTTCATTACCTAGTTTGAGTAAGATTTAAGCTTGGAAACTCAACTAGGGTTCAAACTATTTAGCTTTCATACAGCCTACAAGAAGTATATATTTTTAAGTTATATTTGAGTTCTGGGTAAGCTTCTAAACTTTAATTTAAGTTCAAATCTCAGAATTTGATACATTTTCATGATTAAAATTTACTACAGATAAATAAAACAACGAATTAGGAATTAATATAAGTAAGTACGGGTTTAAAAGGCATGATTTTCTTAAGAAACAACTTAGTAGAGTATAAAGCCTCAAGGGGTTTGGCATTGACTAAGAAAAGTAGAAATATAAACATTATCATTTCATACGTAGATTTTATTTATTGTATTATATACGCGAATAATGAAAATATGTATGTATGTGTTTTAGGTAATGACGGTTATACAAGAGACACTTGAGAAGTGTCGAAAAATGAGGATTGATGAAGGAGTGTTTACCCTCCCTATATTAAGTGAAATTCATTTGTTTTTATTCAAACTTTTATAAAATATTTTTAAAGTTAAAAGTCTTAAATGTTTTTGACTATTTGGAATGAATGATTTGATAATGTATACTTTTATTATAAAAATAAATGGTCTGTGATTATTTTATTTGATGTTTAAGGTCTTGGAGGCCAAACTATGATTTTGTCATCAGATTTGTACATGAAATGTTATGTATATTCAGATTGATTATATATATTGATTTGGATTTAAATTAATTTGATTTTTGGATATTGACATCGAGGAGGTCGGATCTGTAGCTACATAATAAGTAGCTTAGAACAGACTTAGATAGAGGTTGCCTAGATAAGTGTAGAATAAAGTAGCTTGGGATGAACGAAGCAATGACCATACATGTCAGTGAGTGCACTTGTAGGGTTAATATAAGGGAGTCAATATTCTCATTTGTGATAAAATGACCTACTAGGTGAGCATATCAAGGATAGTCATGTGTGGATTCACTGACTACTCGAGGTCAACATCAATGATAGGTCCAGTTTATTTATTGGAAAATATTTACCATTTGATTTTAAAGTCATTCAAAATGTTTTATAAACATATGCATTGTTTGATGGATTTGGATATAAGAATAGCATTGACGACTTGGGATACTCTTGATCAGAGTAATTGCCGAGAAAAGATAGCTAGGCTCAATGATTTTGATGTATGTAGCAAGCTATAGTTTTAAAAAGAAGAAATATTTTCAGAAACTACTTTATTAAAGTATTATACTAAAACCTTTTTTCTTATATTTTATTTTTATATATGTTTTATATACTATATCCACTCACTAAGTGTACATTAGTTTAATCACCCTTTTTTCCCCACTCACAGGTGAATCTGAGTGTAGCTAAGGCTTTAGAAAGGTAGTGATAGTGTTAAGATAGTGTGCTCAGGTATAATTCTCGAGTTTGACTCACATTTCATGCATCAGAGGCAGGATTTATGATGTTTGTAATTTAGTTTTACTTGTTAAAGGATGCATAAAGCCTTTGTATTTATTTGTGTTTAATTTTGTAAAAAAAGATTGTATTATTTTACATTTTTGGTACTTTAATAAATGTGGTATGAATTTTATTATGAGATTTGATATGTCTTAGAGAGACATTTTGAGATGATACATGTATGTATGTGTGTGTATATATATATATATATATATATATATATATTGTTTATGAGATGATTATATATATTTTGATTTTGAAATGGATTTTATGATATATAGAAGTGTTTGTGATTTGATTGTGAATAAATGAGTTTGTGAGTTTGGATAGATTATATTGGTAGTGTTTTAAATTTTTTTTAATAAAAAAGGTATCATACTAGCCTTACAAGTTCTTGACACATGTTCTGGTATAAGGAATGCATACCAAGAATCTGTGACGGTTGTCACATATAGGCCTTATGGTCTAGGGCTTGACATAAAAGGAAGAAGATTTTAGAATGGGTAAAAATGACACTTCGCAAGGGAAAACACATGTCCAACACCGATCTTAAGGGAAAGTGGCATCGATCATGCCTTTAGTTGGCAGCCAACATCATGTCTGGTGATGATCTCACCCGATAGAACATAATTGATGCCAAGTCCAGCATCGATTCTAGAGGTAATTCTCATGTCAATTTTCCCCTAGTTCTTGCCCTAAATTTTCCTTCATTCTTACACCAATTCTCCTCTATTTTTGACACTATTTTTACCTTCATTTGATGCCTCTCTTTATGTAGGTTTCTCTCTATCCATACTATATTATATCCCTTATAAAGTATTTATACTTTGTTGACTAATTGTCAACCTAATTTAGCTTGTAATTGTAAGCTTTATTCTTTGAGTGTATGGGTATTATAGTAATTTCTTAATACAACTATATGCATATCATTCCATATAGATCATGCATTAGAGGGTGTGATAATTTGAAGCTATCTTTGAGGAGGGTGTATGGTGAAAAATATCTAGTCAATAAGAAATAATCAAATTTTTGATATTAAAATCATCTCTAATTGAAAAAAGGTTTCTTATTTTTTATAGAGCTCGAAGAGAGCTTTTTGTTTATATATTACAGGTTCTATGAGGATATCTAGATCAAAAGTTATGATTTTTAAAAATGTCAGTCCTCATTTGATAGAAAAAGAAAATGTATCAATATATACACAGGAGAAACCATCGATACTTGACATTATAGAGTTATAAGTTTCAATACTTTTAAAAAAGTATCGATACTTATACCGTGATGTGTTGTTCAGCAACTGAAAGTATCGATACATAGAAGGAAGTATTGATACTTATTTGCAAGGGGCAATGTCTCAGTGCACCCAGTGCAAAAAATATCGATACTCTAAGGCTTTGATGAACAGTAAAAGGTCAAATATTGATACAGTGTTGAGAAAGATATCGATATTTTGGGGGTGACTATAGATAATTAAAAAAAGTATCGATACTCTAGAATGTAAGACGATCCTATAACCAACTTTCGATAAAAAATACAATACTTGGAACATAACGAAACTACATAACCCATATTTCAAGTAAAAGTGCTGATACTTTAGAAAAAGTATAGATCCTTTAAATGTGGCGAGTCTGTGTAACCTATATTTTGAGCAAGAGTATCGATATTTGGGGGAGAAGTATGGATACTTTGAATATGATAAACCTGAACGACCCCCTTTTTCAAGCGAAAGTATCGATACTTGAAACAAGTATCGATACTTGGAGGCGTGATAAACTTGAAGTATGGTTTTAGGGGATATTTTGATCTTTTCAAAGCCTCCTATATATATACACACACAAGGGCTTCTTCCTTCCCACTTCTCCTCTCTTCTTGTCTCTCTTAGTTTTCTCTCCATTCTCTGATCTAAACTAGTTCTCGTCTCAATCTTCACCAAACTCCATCATTCTTCGTGATCTCATAATCAACACCAGAGCTTGGGACTTCTAATCAGAGTATTGCTCGAGGATTCAAAAAAAATCAAAAGAGAAGGGTCATAAGTGATAATAACCAAAAGAATTTGATGAATCGGGTTTTTTATCTCTACTTAGATAAGTTTGTCGTTATGTTTATTATGACATACTTGTGTATTTTAGAAGTAAGGAAGAACATGCTCAATATCTCAAAATAGTACTTCAGATTTTGAGAGAGAGACAGCTTTATGAAAAATCCTCTAAGTGTGAGTTTTAGATTAGGGAGGTGAATTTTCTAGAGCATGTTGTGTCAAGTAAGGGGGATATTTATGAATTCGAAGAAGATTGAAACTATAATATAATAGGAATGATCAAAGAATGCCACTGAAATTCATAACTTTTTGGGACTAGTAGGATATTATAAGAGATTCGTTGAGGGTTTCTCTTTGTTAGTTGTACCACTAACTTGACTTACAAGAAAAGAGGTCAAGTTTGAATGAGGTGATCAATATGAGTAAAGTTTTCAAGGTCTAAAAAATTATCTCATTTCAGTACTAATCTTGACGTTTTCTACTCTACGAGATAGGTATATAGTATACAGTAATGCCTTGAGGTAGGGCCTCGGATGTGTGCTAATGCAGAATGGGAAGGATAGCTTATACTTCTCAATAGTTAAAGAAACATGAAGAGAATTATCCTACCTATGATTTAAAATTGGCAGCCATGGTATTTACATTAAATATATGAAGATATTACTTCTATGGGGAGCAATGTTAGGTATTCACTTATCACAAGAGCCTTAAGTATTTACCCACAAAACAAAAACCGAACCTAAGATAAAGGAGGTGGTTCTGTAGTAGTAGATGCTTTAAGCAGAAAGTCTTCAACTAGTTTGACTCATGTTCACACTACTTATATGCCGTTGTTAATGGACTTGAAAATAATGAGAGTGTCACTAGGTTATGATGACGTCAGAGTCTTAATGGCCAATTTTATGGTCATACATACCCTAGTATATCAAATTAGGCAGGGTCAGATGCAAGATAGTGAATTGGTCAAGGTTTGTCAAGGATTTTAGATGGTAAGGAAAATGATTTCTACTTCACTCAAGATGAGACATTAACCTTTACAGGACAAGTTTGTATACACAATGTTAGGATGTTGTGAGAGGCTATCTTAGAAGATGTTGTAGTTCTACATTTGTTATCCATCCGAGCAGTACTAAAATGTACCAAACTATCAGAGAGAGTTATTGGTAGTCGAGGATGAAGAGATATATAGCCAAGTTTGTGGTTAGATGTTTGATATGCTAGTAGGTTAAGGCAGAGTACTAGAAACCTACAGGAACCTTACAGCCTCTACCTATACCTAAGTGAAAATGAGAACATATTGCAATAGATTTCGTGGTTAGCTTGCCTCAGATATAAACTGGCCATAATGCTATTTGGGTAATCGTGGATTAACTCATTAAATCTGCTCACTTTTTATCAATCTAGATAAATTTCTCGTTAAAAAATTTGGCCAAGTTATACATAGCGGAGATTATCAGATCAATACCGTTGTTTTACCTTTTGATTTTGGCCAAGACTTCAAAAAGCTATGGGTACTCAATTAACCTTTAGTTCTGTATTTCATTCTCAGACAGATGGACAATCAAAAAAGACCATCCAAACACTAGAGGACATGCTTTGGGCATGCATTATAGAATTATAAGGCAATTGGGATACGTATCTATCGTTGATAGAGTTTTCATATTATAACAGTTATCAAACTAGTATTGGGATAGCACCTTATGAAACTTTATATGGTAAAAATATAAAACTTTATTATATTGGGATGAAGTCGGTGAGAAAAAGCTTGGCAATCAAGAGTTGATTGAAATCACCATCAAAAATTTTAAGATTATCCAAGAAAGATTGAAAGTGGCATAGGATAGATAGAAATCTTATACGAATAATTGAAGAAAAAAATTGGAATTTGAAATAGGCCATCAAGTTTTCTTGAAAGTATCATTATGAAAAAGAATAATCAAATTCAAAAATCAAGAAAGTTGTATCCTCAATATATTAAACTGCTTATTATTATAAAAAAAATTAGGCCGATAGTGTATAGACTAAATTTGCCATTAGAATTAAGCCAAATTCATGATATATTCTACATATTCATACTCAAGAAGTATGTGCCAGATCCATCGTATGTACTTGAAGCACCATCAATTGATTTGAGAGAAAACCCCAATTGTGTGATTTAACCTATAAAGATTCTTGATTGGCAATAACAAGTGTTGAGAAGTAAGATTTTCTAATAGTGAAAGTTCTGTGGTGGAGCACCATAATTAAGAAAATTACTTAAGAATCCAAGAGTTTAATGAGACAACAATATCCACACCTCTTTAAATAGTAAGGTATGCTTAGCTTGAAGAGGAGATCTTTTATGTTTTTTATGTGACATACATTTTATATTCAATATTACCTTGTTTTGTAGAAGCTGGAGTTTTTTCTCCTAGTAATCAATAACAAATGAAGTATTCTAAAATACCTTTATTTGATTATTAGGGAAAAAAACTATAACAATAACAATAATTCCCTCATGTACCGTTTTTTAAATATGTCATACAGAATTTTGAGAAAAAAATTTCTTTTAAAGGGGAAGAATTGTGAATCCTGATCTTTAATTACA